>PVJH01030220.1:0-14218 GCA_004026705.1 Nesogale talazaci
AAAAAAAAACCTGTAGAGAAATGGTTGGTGTGGCAAAGGCATTTCGATAGACCCAGTCTGCTTCTTCTTCTAGTTCGTCATCTTCAGCCGCCTTGACTGGGATGGAACGGAGCTGCGGGGATAAGACAGCAGCATGAGTCTGAGTTGCCCTTGTATGCTTTTCAGGAACACTGGCTCCTACTTCTTTCTGGACCCTCAGATACACCGTGTCGGCACCCACGCCGGGTGGTCCTGGAACAAGTGGGCACTTCACCCACACATTTGCCAAGGAAAGAGTACAATCTCAAGGACTGTAAGCCCCGGAGGGCGGTGTTCTAAGAGAGGAGCCAGAGGGGAGGAGAAAAGGATGTGGGGGCAGGGTGGCAGTCTAATGCAAAAAGGATGGGAAATCCACAACGACAAGTGCACCAAGCATGGCAGAGTCTGTCCCCTCCAAGGGGCCAGCATCAGTTCAAAGACACCCTCCTCTCCTCACTGTGAGACTGAGATGGCTCACGCTCCCGGTCAGACCCGTTTCGCAGGCAGTGGGGGCTGGTGGTTGCTCACCTGGAACCGCTCAGGCAGGTCGGTGGCTCGGATCTCATTGTCCTGGTCGGTGAGGTGGCTGCTCTCCAGCTCACTGGGCTCATACACTTCAAAGATGCTCCTGCGGCTTACGCGCTTCTTGGCAGTCTTCTTGGGGCGCACTCGGATTTCGCCCTCGGCCTCATCGTCCTCATACTCGTACTCTTCCTCCAGCTCCTCATCGTACTCATTGTACTTCTCAAACTCGTCGTAGTCGAAGTCCACCCCGAAGATCTCCTGGGCTTCCTGCAGAGCCCTGTGGGGCAGAGCAAGCAGCAGTCGGCCCAGGCTCTGGCCAGCAGAGAGAAACAAATGCAGCCCCTTGGAGCCCCAGCGCCTGGACTTGTTCCCAAAGAAGGGGCAGAGGGGTCCAAGAACCACCTTCACTAGAATGAAAGCCTAGCGGGGGCACCAAGCTCCTCTTGCCAGTGACGGGGCTCAAAGAACAAAAGGACAGGGTGTCCACATGTTGCTCAGGGGGTTCAGCCTTCTGCGGAGGTGTCACAGTACTGCCTGAAGAGTAAAGGCTTTCAAACTGGGAGCGAAACCAGAGAAACAACTGTAGAGGGCAAACCGCCTTATTAATCCACAGCCTCCACCTACGACCACCAGAGCCAGTAATGCACCCCCCCCAAAAAAAAAAAAAAAAACCCAAATAAACCACAGCCTCATCCACCTTGAGATCAGGACTTGCTGGTGCCTGGCTATCACTACCAACCACTCTAGAAGACTCCATAGAGACAACCCTTTAAACTCTAAACCGATACTCGCAGGATCACCTGTATGCTGAAGAACAGACTGACTCATAGAATTAAGACTATCACTCAGGAGTACTGTAGGCCATTACGAAATTATCTCCAAGAGATAAATGGTCAACATTTACCTTACAGCGCAGACGGAAAAGAGGCATACAGCCAGTTACTAAAAACAGTTACTATGCGCTTACCCACTGTAATCAATGTCACCGAACTATTTGTGAAACAGGAACAGGCTCTGCTGGGTTAGCAACAAACCAACTAAAGCCTGAGGTACGCATGCAGCTGCCAGTGGAAGGTGTTGGAGCCTTGCCCAAACGGGACTTCACCCTAATCCCACAGCCGTGGCCCTCAAAATCCCGAAGCCTCCAGCAGCAGTCTGAAATTACCACCTCCAAGAAGTTACCCCAGGCAGGGAAACCAGAGGGTTGAGCGGAGAACCTCTGGCTTTCTTAAAGGGACCCACGCACTCGCTTCTCCTTCCTGACCCGTGCTTTCTTTGCACGTCTCACCACACCCCACTCACGCATCAGTGTAGCCGGGAAGCTTTTTCCGCCACTTAGGCTTCTTCAGAGGCTGCCCATCGTCATCCACAATGAAGTCATCAATGTCTGCAAGGGGGAGAGGAGGGCTGCTTGTTGCTGCTCAGGCGTGCAGGCTGCACCCAGACGCACACGGCGGGGTACGAGTGCCCAGAGAGAAGGGGCGGAAGGCCCCTGGCAGGAAGACACGGGGGGCTTTTGCTAAGTCAGGCGATGAGGGTCTGTAGTTGAACATCGGTCTCCCATCCTGTCCCCAGGGTCCCTCCCAACACTGGTGTTCCTGTCAATACCACGTACCCGATTCTTCATCATCTTCCTCCTCTTCCTCTGGAGGAGCGATGGGGGCCTCCACCGCCTCCTGTCCGTCTTCCCCTTCACCGTCCTGGAAGATCTCCTCTGCGATGGCCTCTTTCTCATGCTCCTCCTTGCCGTAGTCCTCCTCGTCGTCATCTTCGTCGTCTGACATTTTCTTGACGCGCCGGTACTTCTGCTGCAGGTGTAAAAGCTGCCCCGTTAGGGTCTGCGGCCCGCTCTCCTCTCTCACCCCTTCTCCCCACCACCGCTCCGCAGGTGAGGGAGGCGACGGCAAGCAGCGCGAGTCCTCGGGCCACAGGGAAGGGGGTCTCCAGCCCGCCCATCACACCAGGCTTTCTCTTCGGCTCTTCTTGAAAGATTTGGGAGGGTCCCCCTTGCCCGGGAGTCACCGACCACTTTGGGCTGCCCCTGCACCTCCAGGGACGAAGATAAGGAGAAACACTTACTCCTCGTTTGACTTTGACACCCAAATTCTCTTCAATGAGGTCAAAATCGTCATCCTCCAGGCGATCGTCAAAAGATGCTGCAGAAAGCAAACCGAGCGGGCGGTCACTGGGGGCGGGGTGGGGTGGGGGCTCCTTCCCTCTTCAGCTCCCACCCCAGCACACCTGACCGAGACCAGCCCACTCACTTCGCTTTCTCTTCTTGTGGCCGACGTCATCTTCCGAATCACCAGAATCACTACCCTCATCCTCCTCCCCTTCATCTTCATCATCATCATCATTGATAAAGCCTTTCAGGTTGCCTTGCTCATCTTGGTCATCCAGGTTCTCCTCCTCCTCTTCATCTGGAAAACATGCATCTGTGTCAAGCAGACTGGTGGGGTGGGGCCAGCCTGCTAACCTCAAAGATCTCCCTGCCCCAAAGCTAGTGACTTGGTCCATGTTGAGGGTCTGGCCCGAGCACTGACTTACTGCAGAAGCAGGAAAGCAATGCCTCTGTTCTACACCACCGTGCATCTTTAGGCAATATGGTCTTCCTCGCTATTTTGGTTCTTTGAAACCATTACCGTTGGCTTTCCAACCACCTACAATCTTGTTTTCACATTATGGCACACCCAGCGGTTATGGTCCTTTTTCTTCCACAATTCTCATGATAACGCTTACTTTTCCCTTCTCGCCTTTACTGCCATTCTATGGCTCCCCTCGGCAGAGCCTGATGGTTGGGCTTGGCCCAAGAGCGGGGAAACTGGGCGAAGAAAGACCAACAGTGTTAGGCTGTTAAGGACGGAAGGTGTGTGTGTCTGTGTGTGTTTGGGGTGTTTCCTTAATAGTTTATTGTCTGTTCCTTCCCACGTACATAAGCGCTAACAGAGTTGAGTCTTATTCCTAGTCCTGAGCACAGAGTCTGATATATGCTAGGCGTTCAGGATTGACAGAAAATTCTCAAGTGGGTATCTCATATGTGATAACTTCTGTGTTTACCTCGAGCCTCTCATCAAGAATTCAACTATTTACAGTTAGCAATAGCGGGGAGAAATTCGAGACAGGAGCTTCCTCACCATCATCTTCCTCTTCCACAAATTTCTTGGTGACTCGGGGCACCACCTGGCCATCATCGTTGTATTCTTCCTCGGACTCCTCAGCCTCGCTCTCCACAAAGTCAGACATTGCTGCTGCTTTTCCTCCCCTAGAGAAGATTAGACAAAGGAAAGATGAGGTTAAAAAAATGGGACAAGTAGGGCTGAGCCCCGGTGGCGCAGTGGTTGTGCGCGGGACTGCGGCCCACTGGGACGGAGGTTCAATTCCAGCAGTGGGGCTGGGCCTCCTACTCCCACCACCAGAGAGCAGTGATGCCCAAAAACCAAAAAAAAGAAAAAAAAATGGGACAAGTGACCTAATAGAGGGCTTTTAAACCTTGTCGGTCTTCCTCTGCGTAACCCTGTAGCTACGTGCCCTGCTCTGGCATCCCCCCATTTCCACCTGGGGTAGACAGAGTACTGATGAGATGGTCTCCCTCCGTTCCTCTCCTATTCCTCCCAGCCACGGGCTTCTATGTTGCTTTGAAATGACTATTTTTCTGGGCTTCTGGATGGACCATCTTTATCCTTCAAAGATGTTTCTCTCACTCACCATTTGAGGGTTGGGAGGAAATAATGGGCAGCTAACAAGTAACAGGATAATTACATAGGTGAGGATAGTGCTCCATGACTCACTCACAGGAAGTCTGGACAACCATATGCGCCAAGTGTCTGACAGCACCTTGTACTTGGCAATTAACAGAGTCAAAATTAAAATCCTTTAAGGAGACAAGAACATTGCATGAACTTGAGCTCACGTGTGTGAGTACTGGATGGAAGCATTTAGGGGAAGAAGGGGGTCTCCTGAGAAAAAGCAGACCTGTAACAACGTTTAGCATTTACTGTGCCTGCATTAACTCTTTGAAAATAAGGCTTCGTTAAGTGAAATGTGACCTGGACTTCAGAGTAGTTGAAATGCTGGTCCTCTTACCTACCAGCTAGATACGCGTAAGCAAAGCATTTAACATGTCTGAAGATCAATTTCTTCGTTTTAAAATTGGCAGAACCACTCACTATCGAGGTTGTTTCCTATGTCAATAAATGTTAACTGAGTGGTCATTTTCCTTAGGGTTCAACCATTTTGTCCTACCCAATCCCAAAGGTTCCCCGGCTCTCAGACCTACCGGCAGCCTGGAGATGGCAGTGGAGAGCCTGAGAACCAACGTAAGAGCGTGCTGGACTTGGGGTGGGGCTCGAAGAACTACAGACTTCCCCTCAATCACAGCATCCCGATTAAAGCTGGCCCTGAAGCGGACTGTTGCCATGCTCACCACCAAGCCCTGCCCTGTCGTGAATCACAATCCACGGTCCCTCTTAGATGGATGTCTCTGGAAGGCAGAGACCACGGCCATGCAGACATAAATGGCAAGGAAAGAGGCATTCGGGCACTGGGTGACGCTATAACGGATGCGCTGTATTCTTCGAGGGCTCTGCACAAAACAGGAACTGCTAAATGTCTGCTGAATCAAACAACAATTCATGTTGCTGGGGCCTTCCGAGTTGAAATGGCAATGGGAAGCTACAAAAGAGTGGCTACTGGCTACCTGAAATGATGTAAGGTACTTAAGTTCTAGGTCTATGGCTCGAATTCTGCTGAATTCTCTTGAGAATCATCAACTACTGACCATCAACTTATCCCATTCCCAATAAAATGAAATGTGCTCAAGACAACGAAACTGAAGGAACTGAGAACTGACAGAAGCCCTGGTGGTTGGCCCGATCTTCCAGAATGCTACTTCCCCTGGGTCGCCAGCTAATAGTATTTTGGGTTAGGCACTGGGCCACTAACGGCAAGGATGGCAGTTCAAACCCACCAGATGGTACCAAGGAAGAAAGATGGGGCTATGTGCTCCCGTACAGATTTTCACTTCTGGAAAGGTAAGGGGGTGAGGGGTTAGGATGGCTCATAGTCTCACATTCAATTTTAGGCTGAGGTTCCAGATACTGTATTTTGGTCTGCCTGCTGCGCTAAACTGATGAGCCAACGGCACAGTCTATACACAGGTACTGGATGGGAAAATGCTTTACTCAGAAGAGATGCTTGCCCCTCATGGCCAGGAAGCCGCTCCCCACAGCTACTGCAGGCTGGTGGTCTGCATACTCTGCCCCACATTCCAGGTGAAAGACCCTGTTGCACCTCCTGGCTGGGAACAGGGAAGGGCACAGGGAACAGTGGCAGGCTGCACTCAGCCCGCCTTCTTCCACACTATTCTCTTCCTAAGCTCCACCGACCGTCTCCCTCGCCCACTACATACACTCTGCTGGGAGCTGGGGATTTGAATAGTGTGTTCCCAGGGAACTGTCAAGTAACAGGAGAGAGATGTGGGACAAATAAGACCCTACAACAATTTTTAAGTACTATTAGAGATATATTGAATAAGCTTCTAAGGGGAGACCTGGAAAAAAATAAACACTGTAACACAGACACATAAAATCAAAACCAATACAGGCCTTTCCTGGGTACTTAAAGCAACTTTCCAAATGTACCCTTAGGAGGTAGTGCAGTGGGTTAAGCACTGGGCTCTGAAGCACCGGGTTGGTGGTCGCCCTGGCATCCTGGGGGACAAAGATGAGGTTGTTTGCTATGGTAAAGATTTAATCTCAGAAACACTGGGGATCAGATCTATTGATCACCACGAGCCGGAATCAACTCAATGGCAGTGGTTTCAATGTTTTATCCTAAGGAGGGATGATGGCTGCTGTGCATCTACAAGTTCCATCTCACAAATATTCTACAATCCGTACCCTGACCTCTCCATTCAGAAAAGAAAAAATTTACCAGAGATAAAAGCCACCTGTTCTTGGTTACACAACCAGCGACTACAAAAGCTGAGATCTGAACTGAGGCCGGCTCCAAAGTCACAGTTGGTTCCACCGTCCATCATCAGCTCTCCAAGGTGCTCCAGGATCTCCACCCTCCCTCCTTCCTCTCGTCGGTGTCCACAGAGAGAACGTAGAAGCAACTATGAGAACACAGCTCCCTTCCAGAAAGCCAAGCATAAAAGAGATCTGGCATGTTACAGAATGCCAGTCTGCTCGCTAAACTTACTTTCTTTCTTTTATTTATTTATTTATTTTTTTAAACTTACTTTCATTTTGAAAAGTATGGTTGGTTTTTCATTTAAAAAAAAAAGGAGAAAGAAAAAAGCATTTTTTTTAATGTTAAAATGCTATGGGCTGTGATTTTTAAAAATTAAAAAAATTGGTTTACTAGTATATACTTTGCATTTTCATACAATTTAAACATTCAACCACATTAAGAGTTGTATAATCCTCATATTTATTTTCAGAACATTTTCTTATCCTGCTCATTGTTCTTAGCTCCCTATCTCTCCCCAATTACTTACCCATCACTGTCTCGACAGATCTACCGAGCCTCGATTTCATAGATAGAGCCATACAAAAAACGCCAACAGGAAGCAAGCAAACAAGCAAAAACCCAACGACAGGGCTACAATTTTACAACACAGGTTTAAATCAATAAATGGTGTAAAAGCCTGCAGACCAATGTACCATGCAGAAGTCTCGGGTTGGATGAAAGCCCTTTCTTTTTAGGTTTACACCTTCAAGTGCTGCTCCCAAAACTGAATGTCTCAAAATGCCTACCAATTACAGTTGGTGCTCTAATTCAATTTTGACACGTTCCCTCTAAGTCCTGAACTGAGTGTTTTAATTAGGCTAGCAGAGCCACAAATGCAGTTTTGTAAGGCCTCAGCATCTAGATCGGATGCCTCACTGCCTGCTCAGCAGAGAGAAACAGACAGCCTACCTGGTGAAGACAGCAGCCTTCTGTCCTGGGGGGCAGTGGTCCCTTCCCTCTCGGACCCTAGATGGGCAGTAAGGCACAGGCGGTGCTGGAGCTGGGGGGTGCCCCCAAGACTTCCCGGGAAGAGAGGTGTGCCAGAAGGCAGCCTGGCGCGCTGCACCCTGCGGGAGCTCGGTGTGCAGAGAGTACTGCAGCAACACTGCAGGCTGACATTGGCAAGCAACCAGCCCAGAGCAAAATCACCAATGCATGCCTTCGTGAATGGCTATGCCGGCTATCATTAACACAAGCTATCTGGGATGAGACCAACAGCAGGTGCCTTTTCCTGTTTAGTATTTAAAGCCCAAACCAAACCCTCTTTACAGTTTTCAAGACTATACTTTTTTTTTTTTTTTTAAGATGAAATCTTTACTGGAGCAGAGAGCCTCATCTATTTCCCTAGGAGTGGCTAATGGGGTTTGAACCACTGACCTTGTCATTCACAGCCCACTGCTTAACCTACAGCACCACCACGGCTCCTGTGTTTGGCACTGAGATGGTCAGTATAGCCATGCTACAGAAACAGGTCTAGTTAGGGCGAGAGGTGGTGGAGGCAGAAGCACAGCTGCAGTACAAGGAAGATGAGGCTCCAAGGGAGAGGCTGCTGGTTACCATGACAGTCCCTGGAAGAGGCAGGGAGCTGGGATCAGATTGCCACAGGGGAGGCCCACCACAGTCCCTCCCTCTGAGCACCATGTAGGAGGCAATTAAGAGAAGACCAGCGTGAAAAGAGATCTAGTTATCTAGTCTGTTAATTCCACCCACTCCTCCAGCATCAGTCAACATTCATATTTTTTAAAAAAGGGTCAAGCTCCGTGCAGGGGATAAAAAAAAAAAAAGCGATGAAAATGTACTTCACTTTCTACCCTGGTGGAGTCCATAATCCATCTTAAAAATCCATGTAAACAGGGACAGTTCGGGTAATAATATTAAAGTGTTACACAAGGTCTATGGGAGCAAGAGGTTGGGGAGTGCCTCAGAAACAGGAGACTCTGAGTGGTGAAAATGAAGGCGGCAGCCTGGGGAAGGGCCACGTGGGCAAAGGTTTAGCACAATGGAAACCATAAGACACTCACAGCCTACGTATCATGTGTCAGAGCCCAAGATTACGCCAACGGTGTTCAGGAGAGAACATTCCATTTGAAATTTTAAAGTCTAAAAACAAGTTATCAAATAACTGCAACGTCGGTGGTTCAAATCCACTTTTCCTCCTGAGGGCCACTTTTCCTCCTGAGGGAGAAAAAGGAGGCTAGCTCCTCCCATCAAGATTTAGAGACTCAGAAACCTAAAGGGGCAACTCAACTCCTTAGTGTGTTTTAAAAGTGATTGGTCTCCAATCTGCAATGCAGAACTCACTAAAGTCTGTGTTAAAATACAGAAAAGGGTAATCCCACATTTATAGGAAATAGGTCTCAATATGGTTTTAATGAAGAAGGAAAAAGTCCCAGAGCTGTCGAGTCAATCCCAACTCAGTTACCCGGTGGGACAGAGTAAGACTGTCCATAGGGGTTCCAAAGTTGTACATCTCTATGGAAACTGACGGCCACGTCTTTCTCCTACAAAGCAGTCCATCAGTTCTAACCACTGGCCTTGCAACCATGTACTTAATCACCGAGTATCTTTAATGAATAAGGGGAGCATGGGAGTCTGGAACAGAGACGCCTAACCTGGTTTCTGCAAAGACCTGAAAGAGCGAGGAAGTGGTGGGGGAGCTGGTTTATTTCAAGATGGCGGGTGCTAGGAGCATTAGCAGGAACAAAGAGGGACAGTTGGGGAAAGGAAGAATGGCTCATGAGCGGCATATGGAATCCTAAGACGCTGTAGAGAAATTAAAGATTTTTGGACTCTATAGTAAAGGTGTGCGGTGTAAGGGGCTTAAGGCATTTTCCAACTTAATATGTATTTTATGACTGCCTACGACATGCCTTCCTGAGCGGTGGCCTCACAAGAAAGGCCTGGGCGTGTACTTCCAGAAAACCTGCCACGGAAAGCCTGGTGGAGCACAGCTACTCAGATGGCCATGAGGGGTCACCATCTCAACTGCTGCTGGTTACACAAGACCCCGGGCCCGAGGAGCCTCACTTTCTGCCTGGAGAAGCCACACCACAAATAAAAGTAAGGTTTGCTATGCAAGGCTTGCTATGCAGGGGCTACCAAGGAACTAAATGGTGCTAATGAGATTGGGGCTGAGTACTTCTGAGTGTGTGCGGGGTGCCAGGCTCAGATGCGAAAATGAGTAGGTTATGGCGTGCACACCCAAAAGAAGTTTCACAGCAGGAGAAGCAAGCTAGACTTGGGCTTGTTACAGGTGATATCCGAGAGGCGAAGTCCTTGCAGACGGAAGGCGAGAAGGAAGAGCCTGTTCAATGAGGCACAGAAAGCCATTGGCTCGAATGATGGGAAGGACGTGACCCTGCTGCATGCAAAGTGGACTGAGGTCACCGTGGTAGCCCAGTGGAGATGAGAATAGAAGTCACAGCTGGAGGTAGAAATCACAGGGCTTCTTGAAAGACTTGACAGGACTTCCTGAAAGACTTGGGGATTGGAAGGAAAGGTAACAAAGAAGAATCTCACTAAAATAAGTGTCCATGATTCCCAGAGGTATGGGTTTTGGTACCATGTGGAGGTGAGTGCCACTTAAGAGAGAAGGGGGCCATCGGCTTTGGAAGGATGAAAAAGGACAAGGTTCCATTTGACTTTGTTAGATTTGGGACCACCATGAATCTGAATTGACCCAACAGCAATAGGTGTATGACTAAGACGTATGCAGGTGGAGCAATCGAGTCATTCTGATTCATGATTATGGAACACAGTGGGGGACGGGGGAGTGTGTGTCAGAGCGCTGAGTTAGGGATTTCAATTCGGAAACTGCCAGCTATCAGGATCATGACTGGATCACCTAAAGCAAGCTCCTATTGAAAGCAAACATTTTAGGATTTAGCCTTGACTGAACCCCAACACTTAAACATTAAGTAGAGATCAAAAGTGGTTAGCACAAGAGAGTAACCAGAGAAATGATAAATCCAAGAAAGGGGTGGAGCGGGTCAATGCCCAAAGAGGAGAGCTTCAAAAAAAGATGAACAGTGTTGCCTGCTCCTGAGAGGAGGATGGAAAAACAAGATATTCCTAAGATTTGGCAACTGGTGACGTCAACAAAAATGATGTTAAAGGAAGGTATAGAAGACAAACCAGGGTTTGGTAGTCTGAGTAGGATAGGTGAGAAAAACTCTGTTGGCAAAGGTAGGAATTTGGATATGAACAGAATTATTATATTTTTAATGGGGCATGTGAGAGATACTCGAATACCATCCGTGTGCTCATGGAGCAGACCACCAGACCTCTTTCATCTCCCGTACTTCAGGGAGGCTCTGAAACACCCACCCGAGCAGGGGACTGAGCAGCCAGCCATCTGCACTCCGGGACTGCAACAACAGACTCCAAAATGACCATTGTGTGGATGACGCTGAACCTGGCAGTGTTCATTCTGTTGTGCAACAGGGTCATTTAGAACCCAGTCCATGGTACCGAACGACGACGACAGGAAAGAATTTGTCTCCACAGACACCCACTGCTGATGAGGGGGCAATCACGTTTTGGCCCTCAAGACATTGAGGACTTAGAAACCCGGGGGGTAGGGGGGTGTCTGTCTTTCAGCAGCAGATGGAAAGAGGTTTTTCCAACAGAAATTTCACCAACTAAAACATTGTTTACATTCTCTCCGTTCATTAATAACTTAATACCACCTTGCTACTTCTGCATGCTATTACCATGAAATTTCCACAACGCATTTTCCGAGAGGTTAGACTTCCCCTACAGAAACGCAGGTATCGGTTTGTTATATAACCCAGGCACAGGAACGACTACAGATGACCCGAGAGTACCTGGCCGAAGCAGCAAGCAGAAGAAGCCAGAGTTCTGAGGTTCGGGTAGACATCTGGCAAGCGTTTAAGGAAATACGCCAACGGCAGAATGGGGAGGCTTCAGGGGCTACAGGAACTGCTGGGGAAACCTGGCTTTTAGAACCGGCTTCAGGAGGCAGACGCTGAACTATCCCCCACGGGCACGGGTGAAATTCCGCATCGTCTGATGGCTTGCGGGGCGCACGACTGAGAGCTCCGAGGGGCCCCCAGCTCTTCCCCCAAACAATTCCATCATCCGATCCGGGTTCCGAAAGCCCGAGCCCCTTCCATCGCCCATCCTTCCGCGTGGCCCGGTTTTCGGCTGCAGAGGGACGGATGGGATCCCAGAACGCCTGTTGCTTCAGCAACCCGCTTTTCCTCCGGCCGCCCTCCCCCACGCCGCCAACCGGGAAGGCCGGGGCCCCTCTCCTGCCCGCAAATGGCTCCCCGGTGCTGCTTCCCTCACCGGACCAGGCCCCAGCAGCCCGGCTACCCCGCGGATCCGGCCGGGGGACGCCCTCCCGACTCCGCACGCACTTACCTGAGTCCCGCCGCTTCCCCGACGCCGTAAGCCCCCGGCGAGGAAAATGGAGTCGCCGAAGCGAGACCGGGTGAGGAATAGTACGGACCCACCGCACGGCCCCTCCACCGCCGCCGCCGCCGCCGCCGCAGCGTCAGCGTGTTACGTCACTTCCGGCCCCCTGTCACTGGACGGGGGCGGGCCTTGCCGGGCGCTCGTCTTTCGCCGGGCTCCCTCCCCGGAGACGCAGCCTGACTGCGGCGGTGGAGGAGGACCGATGTCACCGAGTTCTGAGAGCGCAGCGAGGGGCTCGGCAGCACCCTCGCCCGACCGGCTCCTCGGGCCTCTCTAGCCCAAAGAACCATAAAAACCTCGGGCTTCCTTCTTTCCTCCCCTCCGTCGTTCCGTTGGCAGCTTCCGGTTCCGGAAGGGGAGGGGGGAGGGAACGGGCTCTGCTATAGCTGGGACTCCGGGATCCAGCCGGGATGGCTGCGGTACAGCTACTGTTGTTCGGGGGCTTCTGGGGAGCCGTGGGGGCGTCCGACCTGGCAGTGGTGACATGCGGCTCGGTGGTGAAGCTCCTCAACACCCGCCACAACGTCCGGCTGCACTCACATGACGTGCGCTATGGGTCAGGTACTGTCGACACCGAGTCCGAGTTGGCTGGGGAGGCCTAGCCGGCTCCCGAGGGGGCGGGGCTGGGGGGGAACTGGGGGGCGTGGTCCGAGCGGGTTTGGGGGCCCTGCTGGGAGGTTCTTGAGGGTTAGACCCGAAAGCGTCTTTGAGGATACCAATTTGGATCTTGTGAGTCCGTGCCAGGCACGGTTACACGCGTCCTCCCCTCTCGGAGCTAGATGCAATTGTAACCTCGTTTGACATCCGAGGAAACAGACACACATCTCACGTCAGCGACTGACTGGGCTCAACCCCTATCTGTCCATTTTTTTGGTTTGTTTTTGGGGGGGCCATCCCTGCCTCTGGTGGTCGTGGGCGCTACCCAGCGCTGCTCCTGAGAGCCGCCGCTGGATTTGAACCGCCAAGCCCGCGGGCCGCAGTCCCGCACTCACCCACTTACGCCACCGGGGCTCAGCCCCCTTGTCCATTTTTTTTTTTATTTAGGCATCACTGCCCTCAGGTGGTGGGAGTAGGAGGCCCAGCCTTTGCTCCGTGGAGCTGGACTCGAACCTCCATCCCAGTGGGCCGCAGTCCCGCGCACAACCACTACGCCCCCGGGGCTCAGCCCACCCCTTGTCCATTTTTTAAAAGCCCGTTTGCGGGACCCCTGGTTTCGTAGTGGTGATGAGTTCGGCTGCCCTCTACAAGGTAGGCCGTTCGGAACCACCAGCAGCTCCGTGGGAGAAAGAAAGACTTTCCACTCTCCTGGACAGGGACGGCCTCGGAAACTCAGGGGCAGTTGGGACCCCGTCCTGTAGGAGCTCTATGAGCCGGTATGGACTGGATTGCAGGGAGTCTGTTGAGGTGCTTCCGCCACTCCAGGGTGGCACGCTACTCAGTACCAGAGAGGCAGTCGGTCTCTGCTCCGTCTCCGAAATACGCACTTTCACCTTCAGTGTAATATCCCTGCACTGGGACCCTCGCTCTAGTTCAGGGTTGGACTGCTAACAGAAAGGTCGGTGGATGTAACCCAGGAGCCCCAGCCCAGGCGAAAGCTGAGGCAGTTCGCTTCCCTAGGGATTTTCAGACTTCGAAAACTTGAGGGGGCAGTTTGGGCCAATAGGAGTGCTAGCAGGGTAAGGATGACCCTGCTTTCTTATAATCATCATAAATGTACAGTAGTTAATGTTGCATGGCTTTATTCAGTCAGTAGAGGGTGCCTGAGCTCCTGCCACGTTATCTCCTTGGTTTTGTTCTGGGTGCAAGAGAGATGGTGAACCAGCGAGCAGGGTACCAGAAAACAAAACCAGCTAGTGTAGTGAGACCTAAGGGGCACCGGCTAATCCTCGTAGCTGAAAGGGCAGAGTACCTCTCAGACAGACTCACCTGGTGTCCTAGTCTTCCAACACGTTCGACCAGTTAGGCCGGGAAAGGAACTGAATCGTCCCTTGGGGATGTCTTAATCCGAAGCAGCCACTCAGTGAACACCTACTGTGTGTCAGGCATATTACTTTTTTCTGTTTCATCTGGACTCTTACTTTGAACTCACAGAATCAGAGTGGGAGTGGTGACAAGCTTGCCACTAGAAAGCTGAAGGATTAAGGAGGCCTTCAGGTGTTTCTGAAGGGCAGCCAGATTTGGGAACCAGTTTCAATCCGGAGCTCAGAAGTGAGCTGAGATTCAG
>PVJH01030220.1:14318-25197 GCA_004026705.1 Nesogale talazaci
CCAGGATGAACTGTGGTTCTCAACTGCTCGAGAGACCTTTCAATAACATAAATGCTTTTATTTTGACACTCAACAAGTGTCTTAAGAACTATTGTGTGTGTGTTACAGTTTTTAAGAAAAGGATGGGGGGTGGGGGTGGGCTGAGCCCCGGTGGCGTAGTGGTTGTGCGCGGGACTGCGGCCCACTGGGACAGAGGTTCAATTCCAGCAGTGGGGCTGGGCCTCCTACTCCCACCACCGGAGAGCAGTGATGTCCCCCCAAAAAAACAAACAAACAAAAAAAAAGATGGGAAGAAAGAAAAGGATGCGATCAGGGATAGAATTCCAGGTCATGTCAAGGCTTAGGGATGAGAAGAAGTGGAAGAGGGAACTAGAAAGTGAGGAGACAGAAGTGCAGACTGACTCAGCATGGGTGTAAGGGTTACGAGACCTGTAAAACAGTGGCTAAGAGCATGGGGGTACGATCTGCAGTTGGAAACGGTCAGGTGCTGGTCTCCCCTGTTGTACAGAGCCACTATGCGTTGGCATCAACTTGATGGCAGTGAGGACGCAGTAGTAGGAGCACTCCCCCCCGCCCCCCCCCCCTGATAAATATGGTCAATCAGTTCCTCCCTGTTGACTACAGAGCTGAAACGACTGTCAAATGCTTCAGAGAAGGCCAACCAGCCAATCTCTCCTTCCTTTTAGTTACTATCTTAAACTACACCAAACCCACTACCCCTGGGTCCGTTCCAACAGAGCGACACCGTAAGACAGGGTGGAAGTGCCCCTGTGGGTTGCTGAGACGATCCGTCTTTCTCCTGAGGAACGACTGGTGTGTCTGAATCGCTGAGCTTTCGGTTAGCAGCCCATTGTGGAAATCCATCTGGACGCCAGAGCTCTTTATCTCGCCATCAAGTCCGTTCTGACCCAGAGGGGAGGAGGGACCTGCGAGGTGGGTTTCTGAGACTGTCAGCGCCTTCACAGAAGTAGGAAGCATCATTCTTTCTCCCACAGAGCAGCTGGTGGTTTCAAACAGCTGACTTTGTGACTAGCAGCCCGAGGAGTAACCACTACGCCACCAGGGATCCTTATTTACGTATCTCATGTTCTTTAATGCAATTTTTGGGGGACATTGTACCATATGACACGTTCTTTAGTGGATCTTGTATACAGGCACTTAGTATTTTCACGTATGCTTTTTATATTTTAGAAGAAGGCATATGATCCAGTGTAGCGTTTCCTCCTCGCCCTGGACATCCATTTATGATGCAGAAGACAGTATTGTCCGTATGAAAGAGGAGGAGGACCAGGTGGTGCTCACTGCTTTTCTTTCCTGGGTGGCAGGTAGTGGGCAGCAGTCGGTGACAGGTGTAACCTCTGTGGATGACAGCAACAGCTACTGGAGGATCCGGGGGAAGACTGCCACCGTCTGTGAGAGGGGGACCCCTGTCAGATGTGGTCAGCCCATCCGGCTGACACATGTCAACACTGGCAGAAACCTCCACAGCCACCACTTCACCTCCCCGCTCTCTGGGAACCAGGTGAGGTGGCATCTTTGCTGTTCTGTGTGTTGCTCATTTGAGTGCTTATTTGATCTGAAACTTAGTCCTTTCTCTTTCAGGTGTAAATATTCTCCCTTTTGTGCACACTGGAGAAAGAGAGAGAGAGAGAGAAGTAGCTCTATTAAATCAAAAGAGAGTCATTTCTGATCCACATGGAGACTTGGCTCCTAGGCCAAATCAAGAAATAAGGAGCGAGAGTAGGTCTACGCTAGCATATCGCAAGTTCTGAAACTGCTTTCTCTCTGCCATCAAGTCCAATTCTGACGCCAGGACAGGAGAGAGCTGCCCTGGGGGAACGCCGGTGTCTTCCAGGTTTATGATTGGCGTTATCATTAATTCCTTTCTGAATCATGCCAACCAGCCATTCTGAAGAACCAATCTGCATGCTAGCCTTTGGGAACTTCCATGTTAGTAAAACAAAGTAGCATTGTCTTTTCTCTCTTTTTGTAGGCTCACTAAATTTATTTTTAACATCATGAGATCGTTTCTACAAAAGCGCATTCCATTGTGCACACTGCTCAGAACTGAATGCCAAGGACTAGGATCTGACGCTATTGTTACTTTTCCTCGCCACCATTGCCATTTTTTAAAAATGCTGAGCTTTGGGGAGATATGGACCCCATCTTGAACCCCTTAATGACTTCTAGCCTTTATCTCTTCCTATATTGGTTTCCCCGTTAGTAACATTTTACATCTGTATGGTACTTTTGTTATAATTGATCAGCCAATAGCTACATTATATTAATGAAGACTTTTGATTTATTCAGATTTTCTTAATTTTTACCCCGTGTCATTTTTCTGCCCAGGCTCCCACATTGTCTTTTTTCAGGCTTCTTTAGGCACTTCTCGGCTGGGACAGTGACTCAGACGTGTCTTGTTCTCAATGACCTTACTAGTTTTGAGAAATAATGGTGACGTATATTATAGAATGCCCCTCTATTGGAATTTGCTGTTTTCTCCTTAGACTAGAACTAAGGATGCTTGAGAAGATCATTTTTATCTCATTATGTCAGGTACTGAGTGTCTACACCGTGATATAAGTCTGATGATGTTGATTTTGATGATCTAATATCATGGAGAGTGATAAAGGGGGTATCACTCCTATACCCCTTTTCTAGACTGTTCTCTTTGGAAAAGACTTACTATGTGGAGTCTCAACATTAATTCATGGGTATTTGTTTTTTTATTTTTAAATAATTTTATGGGTATTTATACTTCATGGAGTCGCCATGAGTTGACATCGACTGATGGCAGTGAGTTTATTGTTTGCTTGGTTGGCTTTTTTACTTTATTACTCAGTGTCTTCTAGCTCTAGCCATTCGGGCCTTGCCTCCACCTCCGTGGGCTTTGTCGTGTGGGGCACGTCTTACATTCTGGCATTAGCAGATACTCCAGGTTCATCTCGTGTTCCTTTGCCAAATCGTAGCAGTGCCATAGCATTTCTCTCCCAGAACCAGCATTTCTCTTACTGGAAAATTTTGGTAAACACCACCCAAACCTGGATCCTAGGTGTCTTCTGTTACTATCGAAATGTCAGTTCTTTAAGGCCCTCTATCAGAGCAAGGATACAAAGGAGCTTCAGAAAGTGTGGGCAAATGTAGTGAAAAGAGGGACACTTTTTCATGAACTTGTTGAAGCCGCCTCCTGTGTATGTATACCAACTTTTTATCAGAGGGTGACCGGCCTCCTGATACACTTACAGCAAGGGTTCCACAGGCAGTTGTGTAGCGATAATTATTATTTATTATAACACCAATATAGAGATCATGAGAGAGAGAGAAAAAAGAGCATTACAAGTTACATATATATCCTTTCATGACGCATGCTCACCCCCACCCGCTAGATGGTCCACGTGGAGAGGGAGACAGGCGAGCGGCAGCTTGGATGGAGGCAGGCTGGTACGAAGGAGGCTTGGGAGAGGCAGGCTGAGAGAGAGCCTCTATGTTACGTCCCATCCCCATATATACCCTCTGGAGCTCAGCCAGGCCCCCAATTACAGGTAAGGACTTACATCACAGGAAGGGGTTGTGCCATGTGCAGACGTTATAGGAAAAGGGGGCTATGAGGGTCCCATGTGGGGAGACAAGACCCCTGACTCCTGGATGTGGCTAAACAGGTTAACATCACATGAATCTGCCCTCAGGCCTCAATGAAAGGGAACCAACATTCTAACAGCAGGGGAGTTGGCTCTGGTTGGACAACACAAAGGCCTTCAGTAATTGGGACTTCCATAACAAATGCTGGTAAATAGTCTGGTTAATCTTTGGAGCATAATAATTGTGGAGAAGTTCTGTCTTCACCCGACAACCTACTTATATACATATCTCTAACTATATGTATATAACCACCTGTGTTTTCTTTTTTACAGTTTTATTGGCACTTCATATGTCATTTAAGTCAAGAATTCAATCCTATCAAGAAGGGTTGTGCAATTGTCACCACATTCAATTGGCATCTTTATCTTCTGTGTGTTTGTACTGATGTCTCCAACTCTTACCTGATCCCTTACCATATGGACCATTCTAGTCGCCTTGTGCTTTGTGTATCCTTTCTCCAACCATGAGAAACCTCCCAAGACTACGGTATACCTTTCCCCTCAGCTCTGGAATTACACTCTAACTGCATGCGAGTCATCCCCCAGTGAATGTCACAAGTGCAGCATTCAAAGCCCGAGGGTTAGAAAAGTAGGAAGCAGAGGTAAGGAAGCACCGGAAAAAGTGGGATAATCCCTGGATTACAAGGGATGAATTGATTCAGGGTGTGTTTGACTTGTTGAATGGAAAACATGCTGGTGATCTGATCTGTAGACATTCACCAATTTTATAATAAAGTTTTAAAAAATAAATGGAGGGCTGAGCCCTGGTGGCGTAGTGGTTGTGCAAGGGAGTACGGCCCACTGGGTTGGAGGTTCAAATCCAGCGGCAAGGCTGGGCCTCCTACTCCCACCACCAGAGGGCAGTGATGCCCCCAAAACAAAAAAAAAATGGGATGAAATAGACAACGAAAGTCTGAGAGACCTGGCTTTCACAATCTTTCATCCATTTACTCAATTGCTCAATCCTTGTATCAGCCTTCTGGGGAACAGTTTCATCAGCTAAGTTCTTATGTTCCTTTTCTTTTGACTGCAGTCTTAAAGACTATTCATTTCCAAATGACTGAAGTCATCTAAAATTAAATAGTGTGTATGTTGATATGTTGATTACTTTAAGTACCGGTTGATTACCATTGTGGTGGTCACTGAAATTGGGAGGGGAATAAGTGATTGGGAACCTACTGTGTTTTTATCATTCATATTTGTCTCATTTAATTCTGTCAACTGCTCTCTGAGATGGTATTATCCTTTCAGGCTTATTGGAGTTAACACTAGAAGGGATTGAACTGAGATTCAAGGTCAGGTGGGCCTGACTCAAAGAGCCCATCCATCTCCTTTCTGACTTGAGTTGTTTTCATCTTATTTTTTTGGGGGGGGGGGCATCACTGCCCTCTGGTGGAGGAAGTAGGAGGCCCAGCCTTTGCTGCTGTGAGCTGGAATTGAACCTCCATCCCAGTGGGCCGCAATCCCGTGCCCAACCACTACGCCACCGGGGCTCAGCCCTTTTTCTGATCATTTTTTATAATTCTGAGTTTCGCTCTAGAGTTTTCTCCGTGGTCCAGGACCTCGTTCCCTGATCATTAGTGGCAGTAGCACGACCAAATAACTTTGGAACCGGCCGAGCTCATCAGGGTTTGCACCGCACCCCCGGGGGCATGTTGGGCAAAAGCAGATACATATACTTGATCCTTATAGGCTAGAAGTTCCTACATTTATAGGGCCTACTACATCTTGTCTTTCAGAAATAAATTACTCAGCACCCCCCTGGCAAACAAGTCCAGGACAAAGGGGAGGTCTCTGCTTTTGTAGCCCCCATGAATTGGTCCTGAGCCTCCCGGAGAGTGACATTGCCCCTGTGGGAAACACTGGTCTATGTTTATGATCTCAGAGTTGTGAAAGCAGTGCTTCATAGGGGTCCTTAGTCCTCTGAACCACTTTTTTTTTTTCATTTGTTTTCTTGAATCTTTGACGTTTATTACTCATTTTCTGCTTTGGATGGGAAGAGACTAATCGTTGTACTTTAGGTAACTGCTCAGAATTGTTTAAGTCCAGCCGTTACTCACCAAAGTAGGGTGTAGACTATAGTCTCTGTGGACCATGTATTACCAATTGACCTAGATGACCTTGGAGACTAGTCTTTTTTTTTTTTTTAAGATCATTTTATTGGGAGCTCTTATAACTGTCCATACATCAGTTGCATCAACATATTTGTACATGTTACCTTATTTTTTCTCTTTGAGCCCTTGATATCTGTCAGCTCTTCTTTTTACCCTCCCTCCCCACCTCGTGACCCCTTGATCAATTATAAATTATTATTAATTTCCTATCACACTGATAGACTAGCTGCTGTCTTTATTCCCCCATTGTTATTGTTGTTGTTTCTCTCCTCCCCCTCCCCCCCCCCCCACCTTTCCCTGAGGGGTTTATCTGGCCTGGATTCTGTGTGTCCTGAGCTCTGACCTGTACCTGTGTACCACTGTGTACCTTGCCCACAGTGAAAGGCAGGACTGGGGTCCGGATAGTGGGGGGGGGGCGGGGGGCGGTAAGGAAGCTTTGAGGAACCAGAGGAAAATTGTGTTTCATCAGTGTTATACTGCACACTGATTGACTCATTCCTAACTTGCGACCCTTCTGTGAGGGGATGTTCCATTATCTGCAGTTGGGTTTTGGCTTGAGGCTAGTCCTTTTTTTTTTGGCATCACTGCCCTCTGGTGGTCGTGGGAGCTACTCAACTTTGCTCCTGGAGAGATGCTGCTCGATTTGAACTGCCAAGCCAGTGGCCCGCAGTCCCGCACTCAACCACTACACCACCAGGGCTCAGCCCCGGCTTGAGGTTAGTTTTACTAACCCTAACAAAACCTTAAGTTCACTGCTATTGAGTTGATCTTGACTCATAACAACCTTAAAAGACGGTAGAAAGTGCCTCTGTTCTCTGGGTTTCAGAGATTGTGACTGGTTCTTGTTAGGGGCCAGGCAGTCAGTTGCCACTCGGCGATCCTTACGGATGACAGCAGGGAACACCACCTGCTCTTGCCCCAGCCTCTCCTCGTCCTGTTTGAGCCCATTCTTGGGGCTAGTGTCAGTCCAGCTTAGCAAGGGCCTTCATCTTTCTCACTGCTCCCCAGGCTATATTTAGCATGATGTCTTTTTCCAGACACCGAGCTGTCCTGATAACAGTTCCAGTCATGTTAGAACTTCCCCCCATTTTGCTGTCCTTGCTTCAAAGGAGCATTCTGTTCTGTTCCAAGACAGATGTTTGTGGTTTTGGCAGTCCATGGTGCTTCCAGCGTTCTTCATCAGCCGCGTAATTCAAACACATGGATTCTTCTTCAGTCTTCTGATTCAGCGCCCAGCCTTCGCCCGCACGGGGGGCCATTGAAAAGACCAGGTCTTCAAAAATAAAACACCAGGTCTTGGCTCGGGTGCACTTAGCTCCTCAGAGTAAGAGCCTTGCTCTTGAACGCTAAAGAGGTCTGTGCATGAGAGCTCCCTGGCAGTGCGTCCAGCTCTTCACGGGAGTAGAAAGCCTTGTCGTCTTACTCCCGAGGAGTGGCTGGTGTCTTTGGGTCATCGCTGGGCCTGCGGTCAGCAGCCCAGTGAGGAACCCGTGTGCCGCCAGGGCCTTTGTTTCGATTTCGTTTTGTTTTCAAGCAGCCCCTGGAAAGGAAGGGAAACCTCTCCTCTCCCACCGTTGGGGCAGTCTTTCTTTGCATTCCGATGGCCCCTCTGCCCTTCCCAGACCGTTGTCTGTTCATGTGAATGCTGCCACTGTCTTGTCTTCCAGGAAGTGAGTGCTTTCGGGGAAGAAGGTGAAGGCGATTATCTGGATGACTGGACAGTGCTCTGTAACGGACCGTACTGGATAAGAGATGGAGAGGTGCGGTTCAAACACTCTTCCACCGAGGTACTGCTGTCTGTCACAGGAGAACAGTACGGGCGCCCCATCAGTGGGCAAAAAGAGGTGCATGGCATGGCCCAGCCAAGCCAGAACAACTACTGGAAAACCATGGAAGGCATATTCATGAAACCTAGTGAATTGCTGAAGACAGAAGCACACCACGCAGAGCTATGAATCCAAAGACGCTGGGTCCACCTTCATCCACCACACAGTATTCATGGATGGCTGCTGCTTGCTGGGAACCTTGCCACGGGCTCTCTGCGCAGTGGTCACGTCACCACCAAGAGGAAGATGCATGATGGGGAACTGTGTTATTGGGAATCTTTAGCCCTGCACACTTAAATTGGTTGCTTTACCAGACTTGCGCCCCTTCTGAGTACAGGTGAAAGGGCAGAAGCTTTTTATTCATACTGACAGGACAAACTGAGGGAGACATCCCTTCTCCTTGGGGATTTTTATTCCCAGGAGCTTGGCATGATGGATTGTTCAATGTGTGTGACTTTTCCTAGACTTCCTTTCTCTAAAATAAAACTGAAAAGGATTTTATTGTTAGTCACTGTGTCGTCATTAACTAGGGTGTGCAAGTTCACAATCAAGGGGAGTGGAGTTAGTTCCACTCTTAACTGATAGGCTAGGGGTTCAAGTTCAGACCCACCGCGATGAACATTTCCATCCCAAACCATACGAGACAGTTCTATCACACTGGGTCACTCTAAGCTCACATTGACTTGATGGTCCCCCCCAACGTTTTCTGGTCTGCTAACTCGAGTTGTACGATGACTGCCCTTCTTCACAGTGGGCCTTTGAAGAGCTTCACTTTGCATCCATATTTCAGGGTAAGACATCAGAGATCTTACTTCACAGAAACATGGTGGATATTAAGGTTTCACTATTGAGGAACAGAGAAGTTAAGTAACTGCCTGAATTAAGCTTGTAAACTGTGAGACAGGAATTCAGCTGTGTCTGACTCATGTTCTTTTTACTATATAATTTTTGGCTTGCTGAGAAAAGTGACCCTTAGCTTGTCTAAAATTGAGGAAGTATCTTCCAGGGGCTAGACATAATTGCAGCTCAGTAAAAACATGAGTCAGACACAGTTTAGGTTCCTATCTCCAAATGTATACGCTTTAATTCAGGCAGAAAAGGGAAAAACCTTGGTGCCCTTTGCTCACCCAACTTCCTCCTTTTCTCTTCAGGTCCGCTCAGGAAAGTTTGCTCCTAGATCCCTGGAGTCTGTTGGGCAGAGGTGGTTGCCACCTGCTGGAACTTCAGCAAACAGCAAGGCTTATTTTTTGTAAAACAACCCCCCCTCAAAAACAAACAAACAACCCAAAGCAAAACATGAAACCTTACCTGATGGTGTCGTGCTTTTGTTTTGGGCTGTTATCCTCAAGGTCAGCAGTTCAAAACCACCAGCGGCCCTTTGAGAGACAGATGAGACTTTCTTCGGCCATTACCTTATAGTCTCTGAAACTCACCGGGCAGTGCCACCCTGCCCTGCGTGTTGCTATGTATCTGAATGGACACAATGGCAATGTGTCATTTTTTTTTCCGGTTTGTTTGCGTTAAGGAGATAGCCTTGAACATTAAGGGATACCAGCTCTGTGCATTAAAAGATATGGGGGGAGGGCTGATCCCCGGTGGCGTAGTGGTTGTGCGCGGGACTGCAACCCACTGGGATGAAGGTTCAATTCCAGCAGTGGGGCTGAGCCTCCTACTCTCACCACCAGAGAACAGTGATTGCCTCCCCCCCCAAAAAAAAGATATGGGGGGAGGGGCAGAGGGAAGGATATGGTTTCTTTCCTGAAGACTTCAGATCTCAGTAAATCCAGGCCAGAAGTTGAGAATCATCTTTTCTCCCTGTTTAGTGCCCGTTAGTTGCATGGATCCCATGAGAGCTCTCCAAAAAATACACAAATAACATCAATACTACAGGCTGTGAGGTGGCTCAGAGCAAGGGTGTTAACCATCTGAGGAGGAAGGAAGTAAGAGGAATTCTAGCTGAATACAGGAAAAACACTGTTGAGCAGGATGAATGCAGGGTGGGGGGTATGTGTTGTAAGGGACCCTTCCTTAGCTTTGCTAGAAACTCGCATGGGGGTGGTAGGGATTCACCAGACTGCTGAGAAGCTGAACATGACAAAAGTGCCTGTGGGCTAAGCCTGGTGGGGGGGGCCCCCCTGGGTGAGCCATAGTGGTTGTGTACAGGACTGCGGCCCACTGGGTTGGTGGTTCAAATCCAGCAGCAGATCTCCAGAAGCAAGGCTGGGCCCCCTTCTCCCACCAGGGCAGTGATGCCCACCCCCCCCCAAAAAAAAAGTGCCTGAAGGACATGACCTTGGATCCCTTGCAAAATGATAAGACCAGGTAACCAGATACAGGGGTAAAAACAACTTGGAGCAACCCAGGTGAAATGAAGTGCTGTTTTAGCTGAGGAAGCATGGAAGAGCAGAGGGGCCCTGAACAAACTCTTGAAGGATATTTATGGACATTAGGATACAGAAAAGGCACATGAAATACTCCATGGCCTTTTGAAATCGTCAGACTTCTTATGCTCGTATGAGTAGAAACTCCTCATTCAGCTATTGATGCATAGCTATTGATTGCTACACTGTAGCTCATTACAGGAGCAGAAAACGCACGTTTTCTCCCTTGGGGCAGCGGGCGGAGTCCAATTGCTGACGTTGCCGTAGCCGCCTGGCCAGGACCCAGTGACTCGGTCACGTCATCCATGGGCCAGAACAGCACTCAAACTCCTGTTTGGTAAAGCTCGTGGTTTTTCCTTGTTGGTTGAATAAGAAGGGGTTTTTGTGTCCGGGAGCAAGGCTGGGTAGCTCCCACCACCACGAGAGGGCAGTGATGTACCCCCCCCCCCCAAAAAAAAGAAGTCTTTTAATTACCTCTTGGTTTTCCTCAGTATGATTGATAGAACCGCTAAGATTAAAGTGTTATTTAAGTGTGACCCGGGGCTGAGCCCCGGTGGCGCAGTGGTTGTGCGCGGGACTGCGGCCCCCTGGGACGGAGGTTCGATTCCAGCAGTGGGGCTGGGCCTCCTCCTCCCACCGCCGGAGAGCAGTGACGCCTCCCCCCCAAAAAAAAAGTGTGACCCCGCGCCCCCCCCAAACAAAAACCACACCTCCTACCCAGCAGTGGACTCCCATCGCTAGCCACCCTATAGGGCTTCCAAAGCTGTAACTTTTTAGGGTAAGCGGATGGTCCCAAGTTCCCCGCGTTCGAACCTGACCTGGCAGATAGCAGCCCAATGCCCGCCCCCCGGTCCCACTAGGAGTTCGGATGGCCCCCGGGGCGCCCTCGGGTGCCGGGCCCCGCAGTGGTCTAGGCCGGG
>PVJH01030221.1:0-25065 GCA_004026705.1 Nesogale talazaci
CAAGAGGAGGCGTGAAGTATTATCAAAGGTATCTTCAAAGTTCAGAGAGGAGCAGGGAAGAACAAATCGCTTTGCTCCACCTGCCCCCCCCCCCCTACTCAGCTCCCACCCGAATCCAGTCCACAGCCCATGGCCCACGGCCCACAGGTAGGGTTCTGGTGTCCTCCCCGACATGTCCACCCTCCTGGCCAAGCCCTCCTTCTCAGTGAGGGCTACGGGGGCCTTCCCCGAACTGTCCACGCTAGGGGTCAGACAGCCTTGACGTGCATAAGTGTGAGTGACAGTGAGTGTGGGTGTGAATGACCGAGTGTGCGAAGGGTGTGAGCATGAGTGGGAGACAAAGTGAGCCGACAGGGAGTGTGAACGAAGAGTGAGTGGATGGCAGTGAGTGTGATGAAGTGTGAGAGGGAGCGAGTCAGTGTTGGTGTGAATGAGTGCGGGAGATTGGGTAAAAGCGAATGAGTGAATTGTGAGTGTGTGTTGTGGGTGAGTCAGATAGTCCCCCTGAAGAGCGCAGACAGTAGAACGTTTGACATCCGACAGTCTCCATCTGAGAGCCTGACTTGCGGTCGGACACAGTCAAGTGTCCCATTCTCTGTGCCCACCACCTTTTCCCCGTCTACCCCAGACCCCCTGTCCACTCTCCTGGACTCTAGGCCCCCTAGGAAGGCACCTTTTCCCAAGCTTGCCGTCACCCGACTTCTCTGGCTGCACTTGTTTCATAAATGTAGTCCTTGTCTTTGTGCCCATTGACAACTGAGAGACCTGAGCCGGAAGGATTCTGGGTTCACCCCTGCTGTGGGGTACAGGTGTCCCTGTCTCTTCGGCCCAGCAACCCCTCACAGTGTGTATGGGCTGCCTGTGTTTACCTAAGCCAAGGGTGGCTCTGGGGCAGATGGTCACCTGGGCCGCGTGGAAGGTGCAAGTACGGGGGTGGGGTGGGGAGTCCTGAAGCTTGGAGCGGAGTCAGCTCTGCTTCCCCAACTCGGCCTGGACACTGGGGCCTCTGCTCTCCTGCACGTGACCTATTGGGCTGGTAACCTAGAGGGTGGCGGTTCAGCTCTACCCAGGGTTGGCAACCGATTTCTGAAGGTCGCCGCCAGTGAAGACCCCCCTGGGGCTCCATCCTGAGACATGTGAGGGCCTGGGTTGGCCATGACAACTGTCTGTCTGTCTGTCTGTTTCTCTCTCAGGCATTTGTGTGAGCTTCCATCGGGGCGGCAACCCCCCTCGCCCCCAACTCCCCATGCATCTCCTTCCTCCAGGAACTGCCGAACCGCTGCGCCTTCTCAGCTCAGCTCAGCGGGGCCGCTCCCAGGGACAAAGGCCTCCTTCCGACAGGTTGTGCCTGCTTTTTATTTGCGTTGCACAAGGTGAAACTTGCGCGGGCAGCCACTCTCCCATTTTCAAAGAGCAAGCAACACAAAAACAGGAGGAGAAGGCCCTCCAGTCCGCCCGCCCCGTGGGCCGGAAGGCGGAAACACCAGGGGTATTTATAACCCTGGCTCCCAGCCTTGGGCCACGTGGTACTTTCCCTGGACCCTCTCCTCCTCAGGCCAGTCAGCGTGCCCGCAGGGACACGGTGGATGGGGCTGCAGTGGGGCAGGGAGGCTCAGATGAGAGTGACGGCGACTACGGGGGTGGGGTAGGGGGATGCTTAGGAAATGCCACCTAGAGCCGCGGGGACAGACACTGCGCAGCACCCTGGCCTGCTGCATCCCCCCCACCCCCCGCCATCTTCCCCTCTTGCCACGGAGAGAGTCACCTATCGGAGGAGACTAGAGGGAGGGATGGAGTTCAGTACAAGACCAGACCCACTGCCTTCCGTTTCACAACAACCCCGGACCCAGTTTACCTGCCCGGGAGCAGAGCAGACGGCTGCCTCCTTCTCCCTTGGGGCAGCTGGTGGGCGAGCAGTACCCCCCACCCCGCCCCGAGGCCACTGGGGTCCTGGTGTCCAACACACACGAGCGGGGGAGTCAAGGGAGAGGAGCGGGGCGGCCACTGTGGGGCCCAGACAGACAGATGACAGCGAGCAGGGGATCACGCAGGACTGCAGCGGTCAGTCTGTACCAGGGGGGCCACTCACAGGGACGGCTTCTGTGGCGCGTCCAGAACGGCCTGGCCGCGGGCTTCCTCAAGTCAGTCCAGGACAAACCCCCGTGGACCTCCATAGAGACAGTGGCAGACAGTGCTGCGCCGGGCTCCGTCACCCTCCCCCAGCTCCCTGCTGCCACGGAGTCAGCACCCAGCCCTCTTTACGAGAGGAGAAAGGAGTGACCCGGGGCTTCCAACCGCTGACCCTGCAGCCCGAGGCCCAGGCACTGCGGCTGTCGGGGTGGGACGGGGCAGACTTGTTGGATGGAATCAGGCTCTGGGTAATCACCCTCGTGGAGTGTGTGGAACCTGTGACTTAGCTTCCTGCGCAGTCTTCTTTAAAACCACGTGCTCAGGACGCCCTCGATTCCCTGCCTGCTGCACCCTCCACTCCTCCTCCCCCCCACGCACACTGCCCAAGAAGCTAGGAATGTTCCTCACCTGCCTGTCCCACGCCCCCTCCTGCTGCCCTCAGCACAGTCTCGCTGTGGAACGGAGTGCCGGGAGAACGTCAGTATTTGCTTGAGAAGAAGCCGCTGGCCCAGGGAGGGGGCAAATGGAGGGGACAAGGCCAGACAGGAGGGGCGACAAGGGGAGACGACAGTTCACAAAGTGGACGGATGCCCCTTCCGCACACTAAAACATCCGAAAGAGTCTTGGGGCACAGTGGGCTATAAGCTAAAGTGACCACATTTTAACATTGGTAAAGCGGGACACCATTGACATTCTCCCACCCTTCCCTAGCTTGTTGTGCATTCTTTCCAAAAATCGTGACTTTTTAAAAACACCGCGGGACATGGGAAAAATTGTTTAAAATCGGGACTGTCCCGCCAAAAGCAGGACGTCTGGTCACTTAACTATCAGCCCATCACAAGGTTGACAGTTCAAATCCACCTCCCGCTCTGAGGGAGAAAGACGAGACTTTCTACTCCCACAGAGAGAAGGTCCCAGAAACCTCCAGGGGCGGCTCTACCCTTTTCTGGGGGCCCCCTGAGGGCAGCAGAGAAGACACGTCCTCTCACTAGGCTGCCTCCCCCACTTGCCTCCCTCCCACCACCAAGGCATGAGGCACCTGCAAGCCCCTGTCTGCTTTCTGAAAGCCGGCTTCTCGCCTTCTGCTCTTCCTACCCGACGGGCCCCCGTGAGAGGCTGCACTTCCCCGGCCACTTGCAGGCCCCAGCCCAGGACAGTGACCCCATCGGAGAAGCTGGCCACGAGGCCGGTCCCTTCCCCGAGAAGCTGGGTGCAAGTGTCCTCAGCGCCTGCTCCCTGGAGGGCATATCCTCCCACCAGCCCCCTGCAGGGAGACAGCGAGGGTCGCAGCCGTTGAATTCTCCTCTCTGTGCAGAGAAGCCGCTGGTGGCACATAGGAGGAAGCGCTCGACGGGGGGACCCCGTGCGGATGCCACTGGAAAGAGAGGCCTGGGGGTCCGCTTCCGAGAGTCAGAGCCTTCAAGGGGTGGCGGAGGGCCTCTCCTTGCCCGCCTGGGGTCATCGGACAGCCCCCCCCTTCAATGTGGCCTGCCCTTCCCCCCATCACTTCCCTAAGGGCTCTTCAAGACCCTGAGGGACTCTGGAATTCATGTGCTGACCTCAATAGCACCAGTTACCCACACCCCCCCCCCCCCGCCCCACACACACACACACAACGTCCGCAGTGCACCAGCAGGCGAAAGACAGGCTCTCTGCTCCCTCAAGACCCATGGGCAGCCCTGCTCCTGAGTCGGGGTCCCCTACCAGTCCTTCTGAATGCCCCTGCCTGCTGGGGGTGGGGGATGGGGGAGGGTCCGTGCTCCCCTCACCGCACACACTTCTTGTTATGGGTCAGTCGGTCCAGTTTCACTTTGATTTAATTTCACTTTGATTTCCTCCAAATGCCTTCTTCTGCCCACGACCTTTTCTTAGGCATGGACGCCCTTCGGTAGCGTACACAGGAGGGGCTCTGGAGGCAGGGTCACACAGACGCACGCAGCTCCATGCGCTCCTAGACAGTGACTCTGGCAGTCAGCTCGCCTAGCGTCAACGAGAGGATTCAGACTCTCGCCTGTCAATCTGGAGATAGCCAATCAGACCTCTGGGTGGGCGTGGCCTTCTCCTGAGAACTCTGGGAAATGTGTAATTCCTTCTTGGAGCCGGAGAGACGGACAAGGCGGACTTCCTGGGAGACATCCCAGGAGGAGGAGAAGCTGCATGGAGCTACCCTAGTGCCCTGAGCCGGACAAGCCACCTGGACGCAACCAGACCTTGAAAGGCAGGGAGGTGCCACTTAGAGACCCCTGCCAGGGCTGAGATGTTGACAACGCCCCTGGATCCAAAGGCCTTCTACCCACTGGCCTGTGACCTTCCTGCATTCGGTGTCATTGCAGGGGTTTCGTGACTCTGCAGACGGGTGTTGGACAGATGGGCTACTATCAGACTTGTGGGCCTGGACTGGACTGGGTTGGGATGTTTCCTTAACGTGCAGTAGCTCTTGCAGATAATCCTCTTTCTTACGCACAGAAGAGTTCCTGTGGATTTATTTCTCTGGTCTACCCGACTAACACAGCTTCTCTGAGCGGATCGATGTCTGGGGCTGCGGGGGGTGGGGGTGGGGTGTCACTGAGGGCTGGCCTGCTGACCTCCTGGCTCCCTGGTCCCCGATGAGCTCGGGGAGATGGAGGACAAGGGATAAGAAGGGGTGGGCCTCTGTCCAGCTGCGTCTCCTGTGGTTTTGAGGCGACACAGCCACTTCTGAAACTGCTGGGCGTGAGTGCCCTCTCACCCCGCTGTGTGGACGACCCCTGACCCTGTGCTCTCCGTGTGCTTGTCAGTGACCAGACATCCCGCTTTTGGCGGGACAGTCCTGGTTTTAAAATTTTTTCCTCACATCTCGCGGTGTTTCGAAAGTCCCGATTTTTGGAAAGAATGCACGACAAGCTAGGGAATGGCGGGAGAATGGGAAGGGAATATATTCCCTCTACACCGCCCCCCCCCCCCCATCAATGGTGTCCCATTTTACCAATGCTAAAATCTGGTCACTTTAGCCTAGGAGAAGGTGTGCACTGGAGGAAGGAGTGACTCCAGTGTCCAGGTGGTGAGCGGAACCCAGGGCGTGTGACTCAGCTGTTCACTGACCAGCCGGGAGTCTGGGTCCAGCCCGAGGCACCTCGCTTGGACGAAAGGTCTGGAAGCTGTTGCCCCTGAAGACTAGAGGGGGCACAGGGGTGGGGGTGGGGGTGTTCAAGTGGCGGCAGTTGGTGGTCTGACGAGTGGAAGGATAGGAAATTTTAGGGACCAGAGATGGGGAAAGACTGCTATCCAAGGGAACCTGGGGGGCCGTGCCAACGTGCGGTCAGTGGCCAGTCTCCCGGCCTGACTTGGGAGCAGAGAAGCAGGAGGCACCGAGGTGGACTCATCAGGTGGTCCTCGTGATGGGAGAGCCTGGAGGCCAATCCCACACATGCACGCGTGCAGGTACACACACACACATACACACACACACACAGGCTCACATGTATGCACACTCACCCGCACGCACGAGCCTCACCTCCAGCCGAGGCTCTGGGACACACTTCTCGGGGAAGTCGATGAGGATTTTGGAATTCAGAAGGAAGAGGTGGTACATCTCCGTAGCTCTGCCGGCCTCTACGAGCCTCTCTGGGGAAAGGGGCTCAGAGCAGACCCGGGCCTCTGAGAACGGCGGGCAGCCAACAATTATGACCAAACAAAGTCCTGTGAGTTCACAGAGGGGTCAGGGGGCCTGGTGCCCACCCCAGGGGATCAGCCTGTGGAGGGGAACCAGAATGTCCTGGGGGGGGGAGGCAGACAGACTGACCAGTGGGGAGACCTCTGAAGGATGCATAGACCCCAGGCAACAGAGCAGGCGGGTGCGGGTGGGTGGGGGCTGCTTCTGTAGGAGGCAGAGGGCCAGCAGCGCAGGGGTCTGTGTGTGTGTGTGTGTGTGTGTGTGTGTGAGGCATTGAGTGGGGTCTGTGCCTTTGCAGCTATTCCCACACGCAGCTGCCCTGCAGGGCTCAGCATGGTCCCCGTCCCTGGTTTCCCGGGTGGTCATCTTCCTGGGAGTGACCTCTCAGCCGACAGAGAAGACCCTGTGGAGGTGACCGGGAAGGCTGGCCTGCCCCTCTGGGGCCTCGGCCTGCATGCACCTCCCCAAGTCCTAGCCTGCAGCTGCTCAGTGGGAGTCCCCTGACAGAGCTTCAGACCCGGGGCTTCCACCCACCACCAACTGAATTGTCCCATCTGACGGAAGATCGACCGCCCCACCCCCATGCCTTTGTTAACCGGGCACAAAGCCAGGCCATGGCTCACGTCAGGGTCCCAGGATTGTCACCGATCACCTCCATGCCATCACCCCATCAATACTGGGGCAGTGACATCGTCTCCTACCCACTGGAGCAAGGGGATGGAGTCTAGCCTATCAATCAGGTGAGAGCCAATGAGGTCTCGGTATGGGCGTGACCTTCTCCTGAGGATCCTGGAACTCCTGTCTTCCTCCCTGGAGGTGGGACACACTCTCTTTCTATGAGACATTCATTCCTGCTGATGAGCCACATGGAGCTACACTGATGGAGCCAGAGCCCTGGAGTGGGAGGAGCCACGTGGAGACCCACGCTAGTACTGAGATGCTTCCACCACCACTGGATCCACAAGACTGTCCACCCACTGGCCTGTGATCTCCCTGCAGTCAGTGTCATTGCATGTGTTGTGTGAGTCTGAAGAAGAACTGGTGTCGGACATAGGGGCTGGTATCAGACTTATGGACTTGATCTGGACTGGGCTGGGATGTTTTCTTCATACACAATGACTCTCTGATATCAAGCTCTTTCTTGGACACCTACAAGTCTGCCTGAATGTGTTTCGCCAGTCCACCCAGATGAAGACAAATACCCAGCCTGGCTAGCACCACCCCATTCCTGTCCTTCAGTCCACCTAGCCCACCAGCACCTTAGTCTCAACTCTTAAACTCACTGCCATCGAGTCCATGCAGACCTGTCCCTGTGAGCGCTCAGAAGCGGGGTTTCTACACAGGGGAAGGCCTGTCTTCCTCCCGAGAGTGGCTGACGGCTTCGAACTGCCGACCTTGCAAAGGGCAGGCCAACTTGTAACCAGTATACCACCCGGGCAACTTCCCACGGTGCTGCGGTCACCGTTTATCTCTCTAAGGCAGGGTTTCTCGGCTACACTCTCAGGACATCGGGGGCTGAGTAACTAGCCAATCCTAGCTGCTGGGGGCTGTCCTGGGCACATCTGTCCACTAGAGGACAGCAGTACCACTCCCCCCCAAAAACAAAACAAAACAAAACCGAGTTACGTTGTGGTCATTAGGTGCCCATCTGACTGACAGCCTCCCGCCAGGCAATCAATCCAGAGTCTGCCCGTTCCGGGCCACCTTCACGATCTTCCCCGTGGCCGAGCCCTCTGCCGGGTCCTCCTCCCTGAGAGCCTTCCTCTTCCTCCCTGCCCTGCTCGCCACCAAGCAGGGTGGACGTGCGTCCTCCTCCGGGGACTGGTCCCCTGACAACACGTCCTCTTCCCCAGACAGCCCACGTGACCGTCCCCGGTAACCGTCAGCCTCGCAGCCAAGGGACATCCCGTCTTTGTGGCTCCCCATCGTCCCCGAGGCAGCAGAAAGCCTCAGCGCCCTCCTTCAGGGCGGCTGGTGGGCTTGAACTGCTGACCTCACCACAGCCCACCGTGTCAGCCCAGGACGCCCTGCCCTCCTTGAAGGCAGGTTTCTGCTTCCCAGGTGTCTCCATCTCTTGCTGCTCGCCTGAGATGAAGTCAGAACTCTTCTGTGAATGCAGCCTGGGGTGGGGAAATCCCTGCCTGCTGGTCTCCATGGGCAACCTGTCGGCTGGAGCAGCTAAACAAATGATCCCTTCAGCTGCGCTCCGAGGGCTGCTGTTAACTTGCCACCTGATTCTCGGGTTGTCCCTGGACTTGTCAGGAAGTGGCATTGGTCGACAAGCGAACTCACTGCCGGGAGTGGATCCTGACGTACAGAGACCAGGCAGGACCCAGCAGAGGCGCCCCGTGAGCCTCCGAGACAGCCATTCTTTGGGACTGCAAAGTCTGGTCTTTCTCTGACTCTGGGCCAGGGAGTGGCCAGGCAGCCAGCCCGAGGGACCCATGCAGGGGATGGGGACACAGCGCTCATGAGGCTGTCCCCACGGCCGGGACTAAAGGACAGGACACTAGGGGAGGCCAGCTCGAGCATCCTGCTGCTGGACCCTGAGCACAGCTAAGACCAAGAGTCCCAGCCTTGGGGTCACTACTCCAGCCAGCTGCAAACAGGCGCCTCCAGAGTTAATCCCCGCCCCTCCCCCTCTTATGACAGGAGACCCCCAGGACTCTTCCCCACCCTCTGCCACTGAGCAGCGTCTGACTCAGAGGGACCCTTTGTATACACGTACACACATTTCTATGCATACCTATCTATGTTTGTACGCGGAGCAGCTGACTAGTCCACACAGCGGCACTGAAGCTTCCGTGGAACAGCTGACCTATTAGAAGTCCTCACCTCATGGGGGCTGCAGGGTCTGTTTCTGGGGAGCTCAGGGAAGCAGGCCCGGATGGGGTATTGAACGTAAGCAACGCACGGTGACGGGACCCACCACGCAGGCTCAGTGATGTCCAGTGCCCGCCCCCGCAGCGTGGGGAGGCAGGTCTCGAAGGAGCCTTCAGCTCCAGTGACACGATCCACGGGCGGCCTGGCCCACGGGTGGTGCAGCTCACAGGCGGAGGCAGAGAACAAGCTAACGCAGCAGCTCATTCCCATCACCCGAGAGCAAGAGAGAGGGGGCGGGCCTTGCAGAACCATCCATCTCTTTGCCCTCCCGTCACACTGCAATCTGATTCCTCCCACCTGTTCCTATTGGCCAGGCTGGTGCCATAATCCCACCACAGACCCCATACAGCGTCTGCAGGGACTGGCATCTTTCATGAACCCACAGCTCCCTGTGACCCCAGCTCATCTGGGGTTCCAGGAAAGTGCAATGGCTGACACACTGGGCTGCTGGCCCAGGGGCCGGAGGTTGGAGGAGGGTACCAGAGGCCCCTCAGAAGGAAGCCTGGTGACCGCCTTCCAGAAAACCAGCCACTGAACCCCGAGATTATGGCTCTCATCCCCCTACAAGTCGGGAACTGAGCTCACCCCACAGCTCAGCTTTCGACCCAACTGCCCCCCAAACTGCAATCCCAACACACAGTGATTGTCCAACTGGGAACCACTCCGTCCCTGCACTCACCCAGATCTCATAGTCCAAAGCTGAAGGGAGACATCCCCTACATCCCAGGGCACAGCTCAGCCGTGGCCAGTCTAGGACCTCCTGATGCTAGGCCTGGGCACAGAGACAGGGAATGGCCACCTGCTCACAGCTCCAGGAGGGACGAGGCCCTCGGCCACCGTGGTCTTGGCCCAGGGATGCTCACGTTGGTCCCCCACCCTGTAGCCTGTCAAGGCCATGCCCATCCCCGATGGACGGAAGTCACACGTCTGTGGTCACGGATGAACACACAGCTGGGGGGAAACGGGAGCTTGGAGACAGCACTGCAGGGGGCAGCTGAACGGCCAGGCCTCCACCTGCAGCCCCGGGCTCCCGACACGCGGGTCGGCCCCAACTGGGTCACTCACCCTTTTGTAGGTTTTCTCTTCGTTCTGTTTCCCCGGGGCTGGATCCACGCCGTCTGCTGCGGACGACATCTGGAGAGACAAAGGTTCCCGTTGGAAATCACCGCTTCCCCAGAGCCATCGGCCACCGTCCCCAAAGGTGCACTTGGGGGTGGGGGTGGGGGGGACACCAACGGCTTTTTGGTTTTCATTGGCAGTGGTTGCTACAAGCTGTCTGTTTCAAAGAAAGAAAAACTTTTCTAGAAAAGGAAAGAACAGAAAACATGCCGTGTCCCTCATCCCTTCCACAATCAATCGCTTCTTGAAACCGTTACTGCTGCTGCGTCTGCCCCCTGCTAGGGAGCGTGAGCCTTGGGCAGGCGTCTGTGGAGTCCTTCCCACAAGGCCCTGGGTCCCTCCCTTTATCTCCTCCTGGTCAGACACGCTGACTGGGAACAAAGAAGACCACCTGACCAACCAGCCTGGAGAGCACCAAGAGACACCAAGTCGGACAACAGCAGCTGAGAAAACCACCTGGAAACCCCCACACCCCACCCCCACCCTGCACAAGTGTCCTCCCGGCGCCTGGTCAGGTGCTGAGCCCCACCCCACCCGGCAGGTGTCTCCCCGCGCCCCCCCCCTTCTTTCCATGAGAAAAAGGGCCTCACCACACAGCGCGACACTGCCTGCGGGCTTCCCCTTCTTGCCCATCCAGCATGACATTGTGAGCACTGCTCTCGAGACGTGAAAATACACTGCCCGCACGCACGCTAGGGCGTGACACACACACGCACATGCACATGGCTGTGTGTGCAAATGCAGAAAAGAAGCCCAAACCCACTGCTGGGGACTGGACTCTGATTCATAGCAATGTCCCCAGGACGCCTCTGCATCCACTGCCGTCTCTGCGGGTTTCCGAGAGTCTCGCTCTTTACAGGAGGAGAGAGCCCTATCTTTCTCTGAGGGGCGGCGGGTGGTTTTGAACAGCTAACCTTGCAAAGGCAGCCTAACAGATCACTGCCAGATCACTGGGGGCTCCGTGTGTGTGTGTGTGTGTGTGTGTGTGTGTGTGTGTGCTCTCTGGTGTATAGGCCAACAGGATGGAGAGCTTTTCCTGGGAGGCTTCTGCTCCAGGGACCAGCAGGGCGGCCATCAGGCTGTGCTTCTGCGTTTTGGTCTGAATCAGAGGGACCCTTAGCGTGGACGCCACACTGACCAGCTCTCCCTGTGTGGTCACGCCAACGCTCACTCATCTGCACCCCACGTGACAGGAGGCGGGAGACTCAGTGTGTGTGTGTGTGTGTGGGGAGGGGGAGCAGTGGTTAAGTGCCTGACTGCCAACAGACACACATGAGGAAGAAAGGCCTGGTGATTTTCTTGCCTACAGACCAGCCCTGCAGCAGTCAAGCCAACAGCGATCCACAGAGCCCCTGGAGGAGAGAGAAGAACTTTCCCAGAGGGTTCCCCATGGGGGTTATGGACACAGCCTCATCTTCTTCCCACCGGCGGCTGGTGGGCTTGAATTGCCAACCCATCAGTTAGCAGCAGAATGCTTAACAACCGTATCCCATCGCTCCTGCGAAACAAGTCGACCTTCTCACAGCAGCAACTCTTCTCACAGGGTCCCCCTCGGGCAGGGCAGAATGCCCCTGTGAGTTCCTAAGACTAACTCTTTTTTTTTTTTTAATTTGTCAAATGTGACTTTATTTTTTAAACTTCTAATAAATATTTTTTTGGGGGGGGCTCTTATAGCAATGCAGACCTCAGTCGTATCAAGCACATTTGTACATGCGTCCCCTGTCAACGTTTCCCAAACGTGTTCTTTCTGCCCGAGCCTTGGGTGTGGGCGTGGAAAGCCTCCTCTTTCTCCCTTGGAGCAGCAGGTGGGTTCAAACCGCCGACCTCGCAGCCAGAACCCGGCGCGTCCCTCACGACGCCACGGCCAGGGCTCGCTCCAGGCTGGCAGGTGCCAGGGAGGAAGAACACCCCTGCCCACTGGGCCCAGCAGTGAGGGAGCTGCCTGAGGGCACACTGGCACGACGACCAGTTAGACGTCTTCACGAATGGGGCAGAGTAATTAACACAGAAGGATACCCCGGGCTCAAGTAGAAAGAAAAGGCTTTGGAAACGTGACCTACGTGCAAGTGTGCTTTGTACCATGGAATCATGAATTGTCACGGGTTTGAAAGAGCCCTCTTTCCACCCCCACCCCCCAGAAAATGATTCATTTCTTTAAAAAAACCACAATGCTTGGAAACTGGAAAAATAAACAAAAGAATAAATAAAGCAGAGAGAATCACGGTTATCTCCTGGCTTCCATTCGCAGCATCTAAAATTCCTCATGGCATGGAGATCCCCGTTTGTTTTCGAGGCCTTTGTATTTCTTCTTTTCCCCAATTCCTGCCCTGCTGCGGCCTTTGGGTGCTGACAGTGGTTTGCCACGTGTCAAGGTTATCAATCTGTACTTAGGGTTTTGTTAAGGAGTCCTCGTGGCATAGTGGGTTACGCTCTGGGCTGCTAACCACAGGCTCAAAGCCACCAACCCCTCTGGTGGAAAAAGACCAGGCTCTCCGCCTACGAAGAGTTACTGTCTTGGAAAGGCGCACCGCAGGTCTGTGAGTCCCTATGAATGGGTGGCCGCGAGAGTCACTTTGTTAACGTGTTTCCATATCGCTGCAGGAGCCTGACTTCGTTTCTAGCCACAGGAGAATTATACATCCATATTTCTCTTTTAACCCCTCTGAATGCCTAAGGCCATTCCTCGAGGCAGCAGCGTGGGGCAATAAGCACCACACGTACCTGGAGAATCCAGCAGGCTTTCTCTGAGCGCGAAAGCAAGCTCTGGTTCTGCCCCAAATTGGACGGGACAAGCACATCCAGGACACAACACCACCCCCACCCCCACCGACACGATGGACCGAGACACTGCCCAGCCCCGCACAGAACTCGGGGCCCCCTGGCACCAGCCCACGGAGACCCACAGGCTATCTGTTGGCTAACCTGTGGCAGCGTCTCACCAGGCCTTCTTTCCTGCTCTCCACTGGGCAGCCCTCTCAGACACACCTTCGGCATCTCGTACAGATGGGGGCGGGGGGGGGGGTTGGGGGAGCCACTCATGGGGTACCTTGGCTGGGAATCGAATCAGGGCTCTCACACGGAAGGGGAGGGTCCTCCCACCCGCCCACCACTGCCCAGCGCACAAACTCTCTGCCTACGCGTTCTTGGGACGCCACGTCTGGATATCCCATCTGTCCCCACGAAAACGCCGGCTGCTCAGAGACGATGCTTTGTGGGACCCTGCTCCCCTCGCCGCACCTGTCCAGCGAACGTCAGGAATGGCAGTCGGCTCCGAGCTCCTCGGAAGAGCACGCTGGCAGTTTTGAATGACAAATTAGAACCCAAACTCACAGCCATCGCGTGGACGCTGAGGGGATCTGCCCCGGGGGGGCGGGGGGACCTGCGGGGCTGCACTTGGCTGGGAGGGGAAAGCCTGGCCCCTCTCCTGCGGAGCAGCTGTGGATTTGAACCGCGGACCTTGCGGTCAGCAAACCTGTGTGAAACCGCTGAGCCGCCTGATAAACAAAGAGGACTTACTCAGGCTTCTTACCGGGATCCACCCGCAGCCCGCGATGGAGGAGAACCCTGCAGACGCTGAGAGCGACGTCTGCTGCAGAGGCATGGCCCACACCCCGTGTTTTCATACCAAGCCGGACAAAGAAGCTGCTGGGCTGATTTGACTGCGGGCCCTGTCTGGGCTGATTTTGCATGGCGCTGGCCGGTGGCGCTCTCTGGGCTTGCTCGGCACCGGCGTCTCTTTAAGCCTGCTGCCTGGACCGGGCTTCAAGCGGTTTCCTTGTTACGGGTTGGCTGGCTGGTGCCTGCAATCAGCTGGCAGGAAGGGCCAGACTGAAGAGCGAGACTTTCTGTACCTGGAGATGGTCTGAGGGCCGCAGGCTCCTACAGCAGGCCCTGCTGTCCTTTCCCTTCCACGGCCTTGCAGCTGAAGGACAGGGGCTGCTCCCGGCAGGGCCAAGGGCCCAATCCCATAACAGGGAAGGGGTGGGGGCTGCGGGGGATGTCTGGGGAATTTCTCATCTCAGTTCCTGTGAGTGACCCCAGACATGGATGACAAGCTGAGTTCCTGGCCACCCACAGTGCAGATGGCCCAACCAGGGCCCCACCGGCACCAGCGTGTCTCCACCTCCAGCAGGAGACCGTTTCCTCTGGCCCGCCGCCGTCACGTCCTTCCCAAGCTTCGATGCTGCAGTGAGCCCCGGACACCACGTGTCCTTGTGCTGACGTCCCCCTTGGCCTCAGGAGGAGATGCTGAGCGCTCCTGCCCCGTCCCCTATAAGACCCCGTCAATGCTCTCTTAACACCCACACAAAGAAGAAGAGGCGGATGGGACCTCTGACAATGCCGTCACGCCTCCGGTCCGAAAGTGGACTCTGGCCCACGTTGGCACAACCACTCGCTCATCATCACCAGGATACACTGACCCAGGGGCTGGGTTCCCGGGGGAGGGGAGGAGAGGGATGGAGACACCGGGAGGAGGTGGGCAGGGGTGTGCTGTGGCGGGGAAGGCAACCTGGAGGGTCCCCGTGAGGGGGCACTGACTTCACAGCAGTGGGGCTCTCTGGGTCGTGGCACGGCGAGTCCAGCGTTAGCTCCCGGAGCCCACCAGGGAGAAAGATCTGCGTCTGGGTCCATACGAGGGACCGCCCGGGAGGGCTCTGGGGCGGAGCTGCAGGTTCTGCACGGAACGGGGGAGCCCGCGTCTGTAGGCGATGAGGCGCTCGCTCTGCCAGGCAGACACCTGGCCGAGGGAGGGACAGTGGGATCGCATGGAATTCCCATTCCCAGTTTCTGGAAGAGGCACTTGAACATATGTGGGGGGGTGCCCTCACCCCCCAAACTGAATCCCCCCCAAAAAGCTATGCATTAATTTTTTTTTTTACTAAACAATCATATCACCTCCGTTACACTTCATAACATTGTCGAAGTTGTGATTTCATTCTTGGAAACATTTTTCAAACTCATCTGTTTGCATGGCTGACAGCACCTCCCTCGGTTTTTTCCTCACCTCTTCGACATCGTCACATCTTGTCAAACCGCTGGGCCTCTGTGTCCCTCTTCATTCGCGGAAACAAAAAGGAGTCGCACAGAGCGAGGTCAGGTGAGTCAGGTGTGTGGGGCAAGACAGGTGTGCTGTGTTTTGCCCCAAACTGCCACCCTGAGATAGCAGCAGGAGCTGGTGCATTGTCGTGGTGGCAAAACCAGTCCCCCGCCTGCCTCAAATCAGGTCTCTTTTGTCGCACCCGGTTACACAGTCTTTTCAGAGGCTTCAAATGGAAAGCTTGATTGACCGCCTGCTTTTCGGAATGAACTCTAAGTGCATGATCAGTCGACATTTTCATCCATTGTGGAAGTTGATGGATATCCAGAATGAAGTTTCACCTTTTTTTTGAAATGAGAAAACCACTCGTACACTTTGAGTTTTCCCCATAGCACATATATTTATAGGTTTAATATTAAGGAAGCCGACGGACATTGGGCCTCTACTCAAGTACTCCCTCAACACAAGAACACTTTGTTCTAATCATATGGCATTCTTTGGTGGTTCACATTTCCGACACAATCACTGAAGACAAAGTGGATAAATAAGCAGATGTGGTGAAGAAAGCTAATGGTGCCCTGCGACCAAAAGATATAGCATCTGAGGTCGTAAAGGCTTGAAGATAAACAAGCGGCCATCTAGTGAGAAGCAACAAAGCCCACACAGCAGAAGCACACCAGCCTGTGTGATCATGAGGTGTCGATGGGATCAGATAACAGGCATCAAAGACCCAGAGCAAAAAAATCATAATGCGAATTGGGGTGGGGGGGCAGAGTGGAGACCCCAGACCAATCTGTAAACAATTGGGCATCCCCTTCCAGAAGGGTCATGGGGAGAAGACTGGTCAGTCAGTGTGCAGTGTAGCACCGATGAAACAGACAGCTTTCCTCTGGTCCTTTAATGCTTCCTCCCTCCACCATCACGATTCTACCTGACAAATCTGGCCAGGCCACAGCAGGTACAGAACACAGCTGGAAACACAGGGAATCCAGAACAGATAAACCCCTCAGGACCAATAATGAGAGTAGCCACAAAGAGGATAAGGGGAAGGTGGGAGAAGAAAGGGGGCAGTGATTGCAATGATCCATCTATAACTCCCCTCCCAGGAGGATGGATAATCGACAAGGCGGTAAAGGGAGACATCAGGCAATGTAAGACATGAACAATTATATATAAATTATCAAGTGCTCACGAGGGAGGGTGGGAGAGGGAGGGAAGTAGACAATGAGGAGCTGATAGCAAGGGCTCACGTAGAAAGAAAATGTTTTGAAAGCAATGATGACAACAAACGTACAAATGCGCTGGAGATGATGGATGGATGGATTGTGATAAGAATTGTATGAGCCCCCAATAACATGATTTTTTAAAAATCAGATGAAGAAAATCGGCCACCATAAAAACGGAGGTTCGAGTCAGACTGCTTTTACAAAAAAATTCCCTGGGACCAGAGAGAGTCTTCCCGGGCGATGTGACTGGGTGCGCTAACTTGAGTGAGGTGCTCGAGTCTGGCCTGGCGGGCAAAGTGCATATAAGGAAAGCTCTGCCCAGCCGAGCTTTTTTGGGGGTGGGCGTGGGGGGTGTCTCCTTGCATGTATACTCCCACCAGCAGCAGGGCATGAAGGTTCCCCTCGCTGCGCAGCCTCTCCTGAATTTATTCCTCCCCCCCCCCCCCCCCCCATCCTTATCTTCTGCAGTAACCTTCACAATGAGCCTGCTGCATGCATCCCAACTCAAACAGACTTTGCTACTGTCTCTCTTCCAGCTCACAGAGGCCCCACCCGGAGCAGGGTGGGCCTGGCACTCTTTACGGCAGCAGAGAGCCTCGTCTTTCTCTCTCAGAGAGGCTGGTGGCCTCAAACTGCGAACCCTGTGGCCAGCGGCCCCATGAGCAGCCACTCCGAGACCAAGACTCTCGGGAAGACACGGTCACCCCAAGGGTCCTGTGAGCACACAGGCCGTCACAGCCGGGCCCCAGGGGCTGGGGCCCCAGGGCTCTGTCTCTAGTTTGCCTCTTGCCTGCGGTCCACTGAGGATCGTGCCGGTGTCTCGGGGGTGGGCTGGGCCTGCGCTTGGGGAAGATAAGTTAACAGTCAGAGGGCAGGAGTCCTGGGCGAGTTTGGAGAAGGCCTTGAGACTCAGGACGGGAGGATGAAGCCACATCGGACCAACGGGCAGCAGCAGAGTGGGTGGTCAAAGCCACATCCCCGTTGGCTCCGCCATGCATGCTGTGGACACGCCATGCAGCAGCATGTGCTGCACAGGACCCCAAGGAAGCACTGCAGGGCTGTGGGCGCCTTGACCCAGCCCAGGATGTTCTCCATCCTGCCCTTGGCATGTGAAAGACCAGGGACTTTCCGAGGACAAATGGATCTTGCTTGGAGGAAGCACAGCTTAGAAGTGGGTGATGGGGGGGGGGGGAGGGGAACAAGCCCCTAGACATGCTATTAGGAGGGCACAGGTTTGCAGGAGGACATTGATCTGGTAATGCAGAGAGAGCGTCAGAGAGAAGGAAGACAGACTTTCAAGGGAACAGACAGATGGATGGACGCACACGGCGGCTGTCCCAGGGGCTCTCGGTCACGACGGTGAGGATGGTGGGTGGTGCGGGACACAGGGCGTTTGTCCCCCCGCTGGCCGTGGGGTCCTTGTGGGTGGGCTCACGGGAACCACCCCCGCACACCCACCACAACCACGGCGGGATTGTTTCCTTACCTTTGTAAACAGCACGACAAGTCATCTGAGGTCGGGGGTGCAGAGGGGAGTCCTCATGGCGGAGCGCCCTTCCTCTCTCCTGCGGCGAGAGAAATCGTGGTCGTTACTCCTCCGCGGTCCTCCCCCCACGAGCATGCGGCCCGCCCCTGTCCTCGGAGACACGCAGGACGGAATTCCATGAGGGATAAGGGAGGGGTGGGGTCCCATGGCATCGGTGCGGTGCTCTCAGCGGCTCTGGGCAGGGCCCCCATCCTGTCTGGTGCTGAGACCCCAGGGTCAGGGCAGAGGGCGGCACGGCCCTTTCCGGGAGCCCAGACAACCGGCCCCAACCTCACAGCCCTCAGTGGGTTCTGGTTCACGGCCACCTACAGTGCGAGGCCCACTTTCCCGACACGATCACGAAAGGCAGAACGGGTGCATAAGCCAATGGGGTGAAGAAGGTTGACGGTGCCCGGCTATCCAAAGGAGCCCTGGTAGTGTGATGGGTTAGGAGTCTGACTGCTAACCAGGAGGCCAGCTGTTCAAAACCACCGGCTTCTCCTGGGGAGAAAGATGAGGCTCTCTGCTCCCATAAAGGGTCCCAGTCTGGGAAACCCACAGGGGCAAGCAGATACAGCCTATTGGTTGGCGTGGACTTGGCAGCCAGGAAAGGGGTTCTGCGTGGCTGGCCTTCCACACAGGAGACCCCCGTTCAGCTCCCAGCCAGTACAGCTTGTGCTAGCCCCCTCCCGCCTGTCTGCAGAGGCTTGCCTCCTGCTGCAACTCGGACCATGCTGTCAGTGGGGCTTCCAGGGGAAGAGAGACTGCGAAGAAAAGATCTGGTGACCTACTTCCCAAACACCCAACTCCCGATTCAGACTCCCTTCTCTCAAGTCCATTTCAACCCAGAGCGACCCTACAGGATGGGTGGAACTGTCTCTCCGAATTTCCGAGACTGGGAATCCTGAGGGGAGTGGATAGCCTCATTTTCCTCCTGAGGAGCGGCTGGTGGTTTTGAACTGCTAGCCTTGCGGTTTGAAGCCTAGCTTGTAACCATTGGGCCATTGGGGCTCTGTATTAATCAGGATTCCTTCTAAACAGTCCAGTCACGGCCAGTGAGAGAGCAGGGCCACATATGTCACCTCACACGCATGTCTTGACCTGATGGGAAACTGGTGCCCGTGCAGATGAGTTCACGGTGACCATCTTTGAGAGGCTCACCACTTTGAACTGGCTTGAAGCCCCTAAAAATCACAACAGTCCAACAGGCGACCCCGGCAGAGGCAGCATCGGATGGCCTTGTGGGCAGGGACCATGAGTCAGGGCGATTCCAGGGCAGTCCCACTCCTCCCCACTAAGAAGGGGAAATGGGCCAGGTGTCACCCTGCCCATAAGTGTCAGCATTGCACAGAGACAGAGCCTGACATGGTTGGGGGATGGGGTGGGAGTGGCGACCCTGCGTGAGCAGCCGCTAAGTAAACAGCTCAATCAGCAGGGAGTGCATACGTGTACACACAGAACACACACACACACACCCCTGTGCCCCACATGCCAAACAGGCAGTCCAGGCATCACGGCCAAATCTGGGCTTCCCAGAACCAGAGGGGGACCACCACCAAAGATGAACAGAGTGGGGAGTGAAGGAAGAGAACGTTCTGGAATGAGTGGCAGGGATCCCTGCACCACTCTTCAGGGCGACAGAACCAGGGAAGCCGTGTTATTGAAGTGACGTGAGAAACACGCACGGCCACTGCCGGGTCTGCATAAGGGAGCTTCAAAAAGCACGTGAGAAGATGCCAGGTGCTCTCCCTCTTTCCTGTGAGTTTTGTGACGGCCCCTGGCCCCCAAACTAGCAACTTGGTCTCTCAGCAGGGACCAGGGCGGGAGCTGGCCCTGCCCGCTGTCAGACAGAACTCAGGAGGTCATTTCCGACTGGCACTCTGCTGCCTGGTACCCAGGGTGACTTCAGCTGAATTCTTTCCTTACTTGGCCCGAGCGTGTCCACATTCCAGCTGCTGTCTAGGACGGCCAGCTCCAGCTCTTATCAGAAGCTGACAGGGAGAACAGCCATGGCGGGACACGTGGCCCCATGGATGGCCTGCACAGCTGGGATTTCATCCATGCCTTTGAGAACCACGTCTGTGGGAAAGCGTGTGAGCCCCCGGCCCTGGGCAGAGAAGCTGCTGTTCTCACAGAGCAGTTCCTTGCTGGTACGTGAAGGTCGGCGGTCCACCCAGAGGGAATGTGTTAGATAGGCCTGGCCGCTCTTTGCTACCTGAGGAGCAGAGCTCCCACGTGCACATCTGGAGAGGACTTGGAGCCCAGCGGGGCTGTCGCGATGGCACCCGTGGCTGTACCTTTGTGAGGTTCTCTGCCTCTGCGTTCTCAGAGAGGCCACACTTGATGGAGGGGCAGGGCTGCAGGAGGCCTGTCATCACGCGATCACCCCTTGATACCAAATAGCTCCCGCCATCACGCGGGTGAGGCTTACGGCACTCCTATGGGTCCCGAGACGGCCACTGTGGGGAGCAGAGAGCCCAGTCTGTCTCCTGAGGTGCTGCTGGAGGTTTCAAATGGCCGGCCAACTGTGGCCACCACAGCCCAGATGTCTCCACGGCGTGTCTCCAAGCCCCACTGGTCATTCTCAGGCCATTGCCCAGGTCACAGACTAAACCACGGCGCAAACATGACTTTCACCGGCACTGGGGAGTCCTGTGAGCCTGGCAGTTCAAACCCCACCAGCCACTCCTCGGGAGAAAAATGAGGCTGTCCGCTTCAGTCAAGACGGACGGTCTCAGAAAACCCTGGGGGTGCTTTCCTCTCTCCCACCTGGCCTCTGGGAGCCGGCGTCAACTGGCTGGCGGTGGAGGCTGTTGGGTGAGCCTTGGACAATGAGCGGCAAGGTCGGTGGGAATATCCACCAGCCGTTCGGAGGAAATAAGACGAGGCTAGCTAGTCTTCTACAGAAAGTCAGAAACCCGCCGACTGTCGCAGAGGGTGGGTCAGAGCCGACTCCATGGGAGAAGTCTGAGGGGGAGCGGCAGGGAAGACCTGGTGCTACGTGCATGCCCGCTGTGCTGGATCTCCAAGGAGTTCCCTTCTACCCACCGGCTCGGACCGTCTGTCCACGGCTCATCTTTGAGCGACCTCCCTCTCGAATTTCTCCTCCTAACGGCATGAGCCCGGGGGACGATTTGGTCAGCGCAATAACCTCCTGGAGGCTGTGGGAAGGTAAAGACATGGGGGGTGGGGTGGGGTCCGCCTGGGTCCCAGCTCCGTGAGGGCCCCCTGCTCAGGATGGTCCTCTGAGTGCCAGCCCAGCGTGGCAGAGCCCTAGGGCATAGCTGGGTTGTGACCTGAGGTCGCTGGTCAGATTGGGACCCTGATGCTGCTTCGTGGGGTGTGTGTGTGTGTGTGTGTGTGTGTGTGTGTGTGGACATGGCCATTTGTGTCCCCACAGGGAGCCTGTGGGGCAGTACCCCTTTGCTTGCAGGGTTGCCAGGCACCCAGACCGATGGGGGGAGGGGAGGTGTGGAGGGAGGCACCGGGCTTGTTTATTTCACAGCATGTGATCGCCCCTGGCCTGTCCCCAGCACCGCCCTGGCCATGCGGAATGTCTGAGTTCTCAGGACAGCCCCTCCCCACCCCCCACTCCGTCACACTGCAGGGACCCCGGCGAGTCCCACCTCTCCCGGTCAGTTGCTCCCTGTGCCCCAAGCAGCAGCTCATGCGTCCCTCCCCCACCAAGTGCACCTCACGGCCCCCCAAGTCAGGGCGCTGGCTGTCCCACGCTCCCAGAGGGCACCTCCACCTGCTGCTGCCCTGGAGACAAGGCCTTTGTCCCATGGCATCGGGTCAGCGTACTTCGTGCCCAGCGGCCTGTCCCCAGAGATGCCCACTCTGACCCGTGGTACCTGGGCTAACCCCCTGCCCTCCCTCCCCCTGCAAGGATGGATATCCCACTGTTCAGCTCCCCAGCTGTTCTCCAAGCCCAAGGTCAAAGAGCAGAGCCAACCTACCCTCCTGCGGCTGGCCACCGGATGAGGGGCCGCGTGCTTCCCGCAGCTCTGGAGGAAGGACACGGCCAGTCTGGCCTGCTCAGACGCTAAGCCTCCCTGGAATTCTCAGTGCTCTCCCGCCCAGGCAGCTTATTTCCCTCCAACAGCCAAGTCGGTGCCGCTCATCCGAGCACACAGGGCTGCGGCCAGGTCCAGGAGCTCCCCTCCCTCCCCCACCTTCTCTATGAGTAGTATCTCTGTGAACCCCGTCTCTGGGCATCTTGAGTGGACACCTCTCTGAGCGCACTGATCATTCAAGCGGCCAGGTGCTGGCTGTCGCACGTGTGCTGTGATGGACAGGGAAAGCCTGCATCAGGCAGCAGGCACAGCCCATCCTAACGCAGGGCAGAGTCCCACGGTCAAGGTGCATAAGCACTCCCTTCCTCCTCCTCCCCTGCACCCCAGGCTCAGGAAAGGACCTCAAATCAGCGGCAACCATGTGGCAATAGACGCAGAGGAGGGACGATGCCAAGGGTCCCCAGCCACCCCCTTGGAGGGGGAAAGGGAGTGGGGTCCTTCCTCAGAGCCCCCAACAGGGTCTGCTTGGTAGCCCTGGATTTACTCTCTGGCCTTGGGCACGGCGAGAGAAGCAAGGTCCATTGTTCTGTCCCTGCCATCGAGTTGGTGCTGGTTCTTAGTGTCCTGAGGGCTGAGGCTCCCCGTGGGTTTAATGAGACCGCAGCCATTTCCAGAAGTGGACAGCCTCGTCCTTCTCCCTCAGTGACTCGTGGGTTGGAACCTCCGGCCTTGTGGATCACAGCCCCGTTCCTATCCACCAGGCCACCAGGGCCAGCAGGAAGGCGATACTCAAAGCAGATGTCTTCATTCTGGGCCATGAATTTGTCCACGAGAGAAGCAGAAATAAATAATAATTTTTAAAAGTCAGACCGCTTTCCGAGAGCATCAGGTAGAGGGGAGAGGGCTGACCTCAGATGCTACCACGGTGGACAGGTGCCCTGTCACTTCTTTTGAAGGTGCGTTCACGGTAAGAGCTTTAGTTTGGGCGATTGCCCAAACCGCTCATCGTGGCCCTTCAAACCCCAGTTAACCCTAACCAGGCTGTCCTCTCTACAGGAGGAGAAAGCCTGGTCATTCTGCCCACCGTCTTCAGCAGTGGTTTTAAAATGGACTAAGGAGGAAACCAACCAACCAACCAACCAACCCACTCCAATCCCCTTCCCTAAACAAAATCCAAGAGGACAAAGGACTGCTTTGAAAAAGAATCCCTGGGCCTGGTATGGGAGGTAAGTTGATTTTGCCAACCCGACCAGTGCACACACATGGGGCAGGGTGGACAGATCAATGGCTTGGCGAGCCCCACCTTTCTGTCTCTTGCTCTTTGATGATGGGACCAGTGTGCGGCTGCCTTAGCTGGTTCTCTGCCTCAACTTGAGAGCTGCGCTACCTGTGGGACACCCCACCTGTGGACTGCGTCACTGGAGTTTGAGGTTCCTTCAAGACCTGCTATGTCACTTGAGCTGGGGCCTGTCGGACCCTGTCATCTGGCTGACTGTTGGTGGCCTGCCCTGCTGTTTGCTGCCTGTGGCCGGATTGCCTGCGTTGCCCTACAGAGGACTCAACTGTCTGCTTCCTTGACTTGCACCCGGTGGCCCTCAAGACTTGAAGGACTGTCAGTGTGTTGGCTGTCTCATGGAAGTGAGTGGCACTGTGCCATTTGTACTGCTCTGTAGATTAACTGTTTATTTCTTTATGTGTGTATCTATCTATCTATCAATTCATAAGCGTCTTGGTCTTGTTTCTCTAGAGAACCCTGTCTAACCCACTGTGAGAGGAACAAGGGCTCAAACAGGTAGGGCGGACGGTGTCTCTGGCACGGAGAGAGATGTCTGCCTAGCAGGGGAGAAGGGTTGCCAGGAGGAAAGGGGGGCAGGAGGTACAGCGAAGGGGACAGGCTCATGCAGAAAGCTGGTAACTCAGGTGTGAAGGGCCACGCCCTTTGGGTCTGTGTCCCCAAAGTCTCTCACAGGAATTGTCTGCAAGGGGAAGACACGGAGCCTGCTGCCCTTACCGCGTCCACCACCTATCACGGGCTCCGGAATATGCATGGGGAGAGGGGATGAAAAGATGCCACACGTGCATTGTCCCCACCAACTTCTTTTCGAAGCCCCCTCGCATAGAGGAGCCCTGGAGGCACAGAGGGTTAGGCACTGGGCTGCAAACGGCAAGGTCAGGGGTTCAAAACCACCAGCCGCTCTGAGAAAGCAGGGCTTTCTACTCCTGTCAAGTCCTTTCTACTCCTGTCCTGTCTTGGGAGCCACAGGGGCCGTTCCCACCCCATCCTGGAGGGCCGCGGTGAGTCAGCGCCCACCTGACGGCAGGGAGCGCGGCTGTGGCCATGGCCGTGGCCGAGCACGGGGGTGTTTGGGCCGATAGAAGGAGGAGGTGCAGACTGACAACCAAGCTCTGCCAGGTGGCACTCACCCCCGTTTGGGGTAGTGTTCTCCCATGAAGGGCTCCGTGGCTTTGTCATCTGGCTCCACGTCACTTGCTGGTACCAGGGTCGGTTCTGACGCCGGGTAACCAGCTGGATCTTCGCCTTCCCCGTCGTCCCTGCCCTTCCCTGCCTCCCGGTCAGCTCTCTTGGCTCTGCACTGCCAGGGCGGAGCTGGGAAGCATCATGGGAACTCTGGGCACTGCTAAGGGCCATCGGCAGTTCAAAACCACCCGCAGTTCTGCAGGGGAGAGACGGGCTTTCTATCTGCAAGAGTTATTACTGTCTGGGAAGCTCGCGGGGGGCGCGGGGGGGGAACCGCTGTTCCCTGGGTGGCTGTGAGTTTACTGGGCTCCACAACTGTGAGGTCTTGAGTACCGCCGGGCTCCCTCAGGACCCCCGTCACCGCGGCCCCCGCGTGGGGCAGGGCCACGGAAGAACACAGACTTGAGAATCATCACAATCTAGCCACGAGCTGCCAATCCCACAGAGAGGGAGAGATGGGCGGGGATCTCAGAAAAGGGGCGCATGAAGAGGGGACCTGCGTAGTGACTGGGGATGGGCGGTGCCAGCCTCCACGGAGGGCGGACTCGGGGCTCTGGCTTTCCCAGAGCAGAAGTCCACTAAGGGAAGAGAGACTCCCCGACCAGCGGCGCAGCACAGAGCAGCTCATCTTGGCGGCTGGACTGCTGACACACATCCGCTCCGCGTCGACGGCTCTCAGAAGGGGAAAGCAAAACCCGACCCTGCTCACTGACACACGGAGTCGATGACACAGGCAGGGGGAGCTGCCCCCACGGGCTTCCAAGCCGGCCACAGTCTCTCTACGGCCGCCAGCCTCCCCTCCTCCCAGGGGGAAGCTGGGGGTGGGGGCAGCTTCCCAACTTTGTTCAGAGCCATCTGTGCTGTGGGTGGCGTTTACAGTCAACAGGTCAGCGTCACCTTCCTCCTCTCCACAGCCACGGGCACCTGGGGCCTGAAGGGACCTGGCTGAGGGGGGGAGGAAGAGACAAAGTGTCCATCAAGGTGGATTTCTCCCAGC
>PVJH01030222.1:0-25065 GCA_004026705.1 Nesogale talazaci
TTCAGGTTAGGAAGTTATATTAAAAAAAAAAACAAATAAACAAAGGGTGGGCCCTCACCAGCAGGTCGTACCGGCCGCCGGCTGCAAGGATTTCGGGCAGAGCCCTTTGCCTTCGCCTGATGAATGCCACAAACTGGAAGATGACGCCGCCGTGCTGCTGCACCTTGTACACCAGGCCCAGGTTGACCAAGACCTGTCAAGGGAAAGCCACACGCACTCATCGCGGGCTGGAGAGTTGGACTGTGGACTGCCGTGCTGGAAACAGGCTTGGTCACCAACAGCAGCAGAACATTCTCTCTGGCTGGCCTCAACAAGACACTCAGGGAAGAGCTGGCTTCGAGGCCGTTTCCCGACCGCCTGTCAGGTAAGAGGGATCCGCCTCTCTGAGAACAGCCCTCCCCCCTCCGCCCCACAGCAGTGTAACGTACTCGGGATGAAGGCTGCACATCGGGAGCTCTGATTAGCTCCTCAACGAAGGCTAGGCTGCCGACCGAGATGTCCAGCGCTCCGGAATGCAGGGAGCAGAGCGTTCGCGGGAGAAGCCAGGGAACAACAAAACCCACCCCCTCTCTACCTCTCGTGCCAGAAGAGTCCAAAGGGTTGCCAAACCTGTAACTTTATGCCAAGTTTCTTCAGCAGTCCAATCACGTCTTCCAGATCTTTTACACCGTATTTCACTAATTGGGCAACACCTGTTTTCTGTTTTATTAGAGAATTTATTGTTGGTGTGAGATCTTGCAAGTCTCCCTTCTGCTCAATAAACTTGTAGAGTCGACACAGCTGGAAAGCAAACGGCCCAGTTAGCTTCCAGGACGTGGTGGGGGGGGAGCCCTACTTCCCATCCCCGGTTTTGGACGCACAGGGGAGGGGCAGTGCTCTTACACCTCCGGGAGGGCGCATCTTGGGGTCTAAAGTCACCCGATCCTTTGTACAGTCCCGGCGAAGGATAATTCGTTCGCTCCAACCACTATGAAGAACCCCGCGGGAGCGCTCAGGACAGGCACGCACGGGCTATGCTGACCCCAGGAGAGCAAACCGCGGAGCCAGCAGGGCCTCTACCACCTATTTCCAAGCCAGGTCAGGGCTGCTCCTTTGACATGCTTGTCCCCACGACCCTGGTCACGGAGATGTCGCCGTGACGGGCACTGAGGCCAGGGAGGCAAAGTCTGACTCGGTGTAGCACTGCGTCTGCTTTGCCAGGAGCGCCCTCTTCCTCCCGTGGGAAACATCGCTGTCTGAAGCTGTGTGGTGCGCCTCGCTGTCCCGTCTACAGGCAGCCTCCGTGAGGACCAGTCTTTCCCCCTCGGCCAGGCCTCCACCCCAGAGCCCGGCTCTGACCAGCTGGGCCCAGAACCGGGCAAGGGTGAGGGAGGCGCTTTCTGCGGGCCGGGCCCACCCCCTGGGAAGAATCCGATCAACCACACGTTTTATCCTCCCTCTTCACATCGAGGCCATGCAGACAACAAGAACACCCAGAGAGGCCGAGGCCCGGTGGCATAAGTGGTTGAGTGCGGGACTGTGGCCCACGGGCTTGGCGGTTCCAATCCAGCGGCGGCTCTCAGGAGCGGCGCTGGGCAGCGCCCACGACCACCGGAGGCAGTGATGCCAAACAAAACAAACAAACAAACAAACACCCTGAGGACCAGCGACCTGGAGCTCTTCCTATTTGAACTGCCCACCACTGGCTACCTCGCAAGGTCCTGCTGTCCAGTAGTGTTCAGGTTTAACCGGGCACAGGACTTACCGCGCCTGGCATCTTGTTTGTGCTCCCCACCTGTACACGGAAGGGGAGCTGTCTGTGGACAGTGCCTGGGCCTGGCCTAGAGCCGAGGGTCGGCGTCTGCTGCATGCATCTTCTCCCGGCGGCTGGTGGGCCACCAGGAACTGAAACGGGGCCTCTGACTGCATTCCGCTCTGCCCGCCCGCCCCATGGCAGGTGTCCGCGACGCTGAGTGACGGACAGCCTCGCCCGTGTACAGTCATGGTGATCTAACCCGTGTGTGACTGTGTGTCGGAGCAGGGGCTGGAATGGTTCTTGGAAAGTTAGGGGGGAAACAAAAAAATCCCTTCTTCTACGTCAATAGGCAGGAAGGAAGCAATTTCTTCCTTCTTCACCCCTACTCAATCATGTGCAGGTTACCTTGCCAAAGAGCGGGGATCAATCCGGTGCCTGTAGAAGAATGGCCACACGCTTGTCCCCTCACTAGCCTTCCCCTATTGCCAGTGGGTTCAAATGCAAAATTTTAAGAGTAGGAAACAGGCCCGGTAGTAAGGGCTTTAATTCAAGTGGGAAGAGCCAAGGGACGGCTGCCGGCTTGTTCTGATCTGCTCAGTGGGGGCTCTACAGGCTCTACAACAGGATCTGGTGACCATGAGCGAATGGTGATTACAGCACCTTAAGAAGCATTCTGGGGTCACACCCCTCCCAGCCCCAGAGGGGGCCCTGGTAGCTGTCAACATGGAAGGGGGAACAAAGACGAACCCTGCGCAAAGTGGTGGGAGGGGCTCTACCTCCCCACAGGAGGGATTTGGTCTCACAAAATTACAGAGAAAATGGAAATGAGGTACTTACGCTATTCGAAGACAGAGACAGATTACAAAATTTCGCTTCCACTTCTCTTCTTGTCAGCCTCTCGGTCTAAAGGAGAAGAAAGAGGAGCCGGAGTCACCATACCTGGCTGGAAGAAGATCCCATTTCTAGCTCATGTGGACTAGGCTATCCTGGTGTCTTGAGCCAGCTGCTCCTGCACTTACAGGATAAGTCCTGACATTAAAGGAATCCTATTACCCCTATTTCCCGCAAATCTTGTTTGACAACTCCCCATAACTGTAGTTGTTTCATACGTGTGCGTACGTGTACACACACACACACACACACACACACACACACACTGAAGAGGAGGATGAGGTCCTGTTGGGTGGGATGGCCTGGCCATTCTGATCTGATTGGGCCCCACAGTCATGGATGCACTGAGAGCCTCTGGGCACGTCATCCCACGTGGGCAGACGGAGCCACGGGGTAGGCACAGGACAGGGATGAGCAGAAGGGCCTCTGCAGAACCCTCGGTGTCTCTGCCAGTGTTGCGACTGGCAGATGATGTCGTGTTTGTCGCTGTCAAAGCCGCAGTCACCCTTTGGGGGAAGAGGCGGCCCGCTCAGAAACAAACAGTCAAGCGTGGGTCCACCCGACGGAAGACAAGGCAGGTGAGACTTTGGCGCATGCACAAAACCAGGAAGCCATGATGGACTTCCACCGTGAGCTCTGCCTGGGCCATTGACTGTCTGGCAGGGTCGGTCATTGAATCTCCTGAATGTCTCTCAGTTTCTTTACTGAACACAAAAGGAAACTGGAAAAAGATAAAACACCTACATCCCAGCACCCTGAGACGGTGGTGATTTAAAACGTTCCATGTGCCCTCTCTAGGCTCTATGTCTGCAAACCTACTATAAGGAGTGCTGCTTCAATATGGCCCAATCGGGGGAGAATCACCGGAGGTGCCACTGCCTCAGTCACGCAGGAAAGGGATTACAATGAAGTTGCAAGAGGGGTCCAAGTCACTCCAACCGACCCAGGGCTAGAAACCCATCAAGAGATCAGCACGGGCATGTTGAAGGAGTGAAGGGGCGTGCACAGCATATGGACACGCTCTTGGCCCCCGTGCAGTATAGAAGATACCACTCCTTGAATGAGTAGAGCTTTGAGTAAGATTTGGCCCGTGTAGGTGCCCAACGAATGCTAACTTTTTCAGGACTGGCATGTGTCTCAGGACCAATTACTGAGTTTTTGCCTTAAGAAGTAGGCCCACAGGTAATGTATGGATTAGAGAATGCAATCCCTTTAAACAGGACGGTGCTCTTGAAAAACCGTCCTAGAGTAGTAGGAGAGGATAGTAGTAAGATAGGCCTTAGAGAGAGAAGAGTTCAACAAACGTTGTTAAGCAAACAAATGTTTGTCTGTTTGTTTGTTTTAGGGGGGCCTCACTGCTCTCTGGTGGTGGGGGTAGGAGGCCCAGGCTTGCTGCTGGATTTGAACCTCCAACCCAGTGGGCCACAGTCCCGCGCACAACCACTATGCCACTGGGGCCCCAAATGTTTGTCAAAAGAGCCTTTTACTTTGAAGCGACGAGGGAAGAAGTTAAAAGCTCCCAACACGTCACCTTGCGACTCTCGTCCTGAATTCTGGACCCGTGCGTGATCAGCCGTCGGCTGGGTCGCACACGGCGGGCACCCTCACATTGCACGCCGAGGAGGAGCAGCTAGCTGTCCAAAGGTGCTGCTGAGTCGGCTCTGGCTCCTGCGACCCCACGGGCAACAGGAGGAAACACTGTCCCGGTGTAGCCAGTGTCCCTCACGTCCCTGCACGTCAGACCCAGTTGACAATCACTGCCACTGGCTTGGCCGGAGGACAGAGCAGCAGGGCTCCAGAGGGCCTCTGAACTGTACATCTTCCCGGAAACAGACTGCTTCCTCTTTCTCCCGGGGAGTCCCTGGTGGCTTTGAACCACGGTCCCTTTGGTTGGCAGCCCAATGCTTAACCCACTGTGCCACCAGCTCCTTTCATTTTCACTTCTGCCCAAACACATCGATGTGATGAGTTAGTACATTTCTCAGCCAACCCTACGAGACCAAGGGAGAGAGCTGGCTGGTCTCTGTAGCACCGTGGTTAGAGTGCCTCTATGCTAAATTCCACATGAAAAATGCGTGCGGAGCCCCGATGGCAGAGTGGTTATGGACTTGCTAATCAGAAGGCTGGCGGGTCAAATCCACCACCAGCGGGTCCCTGGGAGAAAGCTGTGGCAGTCAGCATCCATGAAGACTGGAGGCTCAGACATCCCGTGGGCCGGTTCTACTCTGCCTTACAGGACTGCTCAGAGTTGGGCTGGCCGAACGGGAATGGGTTTTGGTTTTATTAAGAAGCCTAGTACCAAGAGCCTATCCATTTCCTGTCCGATACAGAGAGATTTCCTTTATTCTTGGGGTGAGAGTGTCAAAGAAACCTAGAACGGACAACCATCGTTTTGTGGTCCTGGCAGAATGGAAATGACAGTGAATTGTCATCCTCGTTCCCTGTAAGTCAAAGCAGTGACATGCTTACCACCACGTCATACAGAATAACGTAGACTTGATTGAGCTTATCTTCTGGGATCCCACAATGTAACAGTATGGCTTTCAATAATGCCGTATGGTTCAGGTGAATACTGTAATTTCTTTCCTAGGACACAGAAAAAGTAAAACGGGACTTTGATCACAAAAGCAGCACAGCTGCATGACCCACCCCAGGCTCTTGCCACCCGCAGCTTCGGAAGGCCTGTCTGTGCACACACTCCTGTGACCTGGTTCAGCTCCGCTGACCTGTGCTTGCAACCAGCTGCTTGTGTTCATCCTCTCATTAGCACTATATTCCACAGAGTGTCCAGAAATATCTGCACGTTTGTGGGTACTATTTCCAGGCCTTAAAGGCAAATAAAGGTCGAATTTATTAGAAATACAGATAATAAAAGGCAATAATAATAAAGGCTAAAAAAAAAAAGCTAAAAAAAAAAATGGAGGTATGTGACTTACATCAGAACTGATTTATAAAGGAGTCTGGTGGTATATTAGGGATGACCTGCAATTTCTTCTAGTTTATTCTTTCACATGCGGTCTTTTTATGTTGTAGCCCAAGGGTAGGCGAGAACTTATGTGTGGGCATCACTGCCCTGGTGAGAGTAGGAGGCCCAGCCTTGCTCCTGGAGAGCTGCTGCTGCATTTGAACTGTCAATCCTGTGGGCCGCAGTCCCGCGCACAACCACTGCGCCACTGAGGCTCAGCCTGTAGGCGAGAACTTAACGTTTCCTTCTTACATGTACCTAAGGGGCGCTGACTGGCTTTCGGGCAGATGAGATAGCTGGGGAGTGGGCACAGGGGCCAAAGAGCGTGAGAAGCTGGCTCAGTAGTAACGGACCTATAAACACACGCTGTTGGACTGGTTGTGACTGCTCTTTCTGCCCACCCGTGCTGACACGCACAACTGTGCGGCTGCAGCGTGGTACAGCGGGCGACACGCCAAGAATGGCTCTGCGGGCTCTGCCCTGAGAGAGCACACACTCGGGCACGGAGAAGCCAACTCACAGAACCAGGGTGAACTACTGGGAGGGGCAGGGGCTCAGAACCAGGGCCACAGAGAGGGCCGGCTTTCCAGACAAAGCCCACCGTGCTTGGCAGGGCCGGGGAGGGAGTGAACTGGGTGGGAGGGTGGGCGGGGAAGGAAGGGCAGACTAGCATAAACCAGGGTCCCAGAAGCAGCCCCCACTGGCTCTGGGAGTTCAAACACCTGATGAAAAGTGTACCTCGGAGTTCAAAGGTGAGGTGAAGGGGGAGGCCGCCCTGAGGGTTCGGTTCGGCATAGCATAGGAACACACCCAACATGTCCGGGGTGGAGCTTTAGCTTGACTTCTGGCACTGGGTCAGAGGGGGTACATTAACAACACCCTTCCCTCCAAGCCAGACAACCACAAACCGGTTCCTGTCAAAGTAGAGGCAGGAGCCTGAGATGAACCCCAAAAGCAACGCCACCCAGTTGTCCGGGAGTGCTTCAAGACAAACGAGCTGCATGGCCGGCCCTCACTGAGAGGCAGTTCTGAAGCCCCTCAACGAGTCTGGGGGAAGGAAGGGGCGTGGATGGATTTTAGCATATGAAAGCCTGAGAAGGAACCTGGAGCACGGGGAACTCTTGGATGATCTCATAGATGGTGTAGATGAGCTCTGCAGTGGGCAGAGAGCTGTTGGTGGTGGACGTGATGATGTCGAAGGCACACTCCAGAAGTTCTTTGGGATGACATCGGTCTAACTTGCGAGGCCTGAACACACGTTCTATACAGTATCTGGGGGGAGAGAGTCCGAGTTCAAAAGAAGAGAAACACGGATGGAGACCACTAGTTGCACGACGCGCAAGGGATTAATGATGGATCTGCCCAGGACTCTCGCTCTGGGATCTGTGTTCTTTTAACCAACTAATGTTTGAATCATTCTATTCGGGGCTCGACACCCCTTACCACAATCCATCCATCCATCCATTGTGTCAAGCACATTTGTATATTTGTTGCCATCACCGTTCTCAAAACATTTGCTTTCCACTTGAGCCTTGGTATCAGCTCCTCATTTTTCCCTCTCCCTCTCTCATGAACCCTTGATAATTTATAAATTATTATTTTGCCATATCTTATACTGTCCAATGTCTCTCTTCATCCATTTTTCTGTTGTCCATCCCCAGGGAGGGGGTTATAGACAGATCATTGATTGGTTTCCCCTCGATCCTCCCACTTTCCCCTTATCCCTCCTGGCAAGAATGCTTTTTATTTTATTTTTTTGGTTTTTGGGGCATCATTGCCCTCTGGTGGTGGGAGTAGGACGCCCAGCCTTGCTGCTGGATTTGAACCTCCAACCCAGTGGGCCGCAGTCCCGCGCACAACCACTACGCCACCGGGGCTCAGCCCAAGAATGCTTTTTAAATTAAAAAAACAAAACAAGAATGATGATGGCAACAAATGTGAAAATATGGTCTGCATACAAATGAAAGTATATATTAATCGTGATAAGAGTTGTAACTAAAAGACAAAAACAAAACCAAAAACAAAATCTAAAAGAGAAATGATGTAAACAGCACCTCACCTGAAGTGCTTACTTCCTACACAGGGAAAATATCCAGACCTTAAGACCATGGCTAAAAAAAAAAAACAAAAACCCAAACAACAACAGAAAAAACCCCATGGCTATTAACTGATGGTCTGTAGCTAAAACAAAAGAAGTACATAAAGAGCTCTGATGTTGACAACGAATACCCTTCCAGTTTATAAAGTCTGAAGGGTTTGGCCGCCTGTGGTACTTAAGTGTGCTGAAAACCATTTTGCAATGCTGAGTGCCTAGAGGCGGCCCTGAGCGCAGGGCACTCCTGCTGCTTTGCCTCCTTCTCTACCAGCGGCTTTTGTGCACTCACCTGTGTGGGCAGTGTTCACACAGAGCCCGGGGCCCCTTGTCCCTCCAATTAAATTTTAAAAGGGGCCATCTGTGATCAAGAACAGCCAGGTGTCTTTGCAAGGAAGCTTTTGTGAGAACGACTAGCTCTGCTGTCCGGAGGGAGGCCTTTTCAAAGCCTGGCGCAGAGAGAACCGATCTGAGGCATTGAGGCAGTCATGTGCTTATGTTAATTTCATGATTGACACGTAGGGGTGGCGTCTAGCCTGTTAATCTGGAGATAGCCATTGAGTAGCCAATGAGGTCTCTGTGTGGGCATGGTTTTCTCCTGAGACTTCTGGGAAATCTCGCGATATTTCCCTCGTGGAGATGAGAAGCTATCTCCCTAGTTGTTGGGAGTTAGTCTCTGAGACAAGGAATTACAGACAAGACAAGGTGGCAGCGTCTGAGCTGCTGCAGGAGCTGGAGGAGAAACCACACGGCCTTGCCTTGATGGAACCAGACCTTTGAAGATGGAGAGGCCTTGAGGGGACCCCTGTCAGCGATGAGTTGCTTCTGCCACCATGGAATGTTGTTGATGGACCCTGAGGCCTGGAAGCGAGGAGCCATGAGGGGACCCCTGCCAGCACTGGGACTCTGCATCCACTGGCCTGTGACCTCGTGAGTCAGAAGGAGACGTTATAGACTGGTATCGGGCATATAAGCTAATATCGGACTTATGACTTTAAACTGAACAGGGCTGGGATGCTTTCTCAATGTCCCATTCCTCTTCTACATAAACCTTTTCCTTATATCCATATGCGAGTCTATAAATTTGTTCCTCTAGTTTACCTGGACTAACAAAGGCATTGCTTTTCAAGAGGAGCCTGTCAGTCCTGGTCACCAACAAATAACATGTGGCATTGATGCTGGACGCTGACAATATTCCAAGCTCAATCCTTTGAAGCTCAGAATCTCTCCTGGGCGAGGATCACAGGAGCTAGTACATCTATCCTTGACTTCTTTCCCATAGCCGCTAAAGAGTCACTCCCTTCCCCAGCCCTCTCTTACCGTTTTAAATTCACTATGTTGTTTCGTGCCACGTATCTTGCAAAAGGAATCTGAAAGACAACGATGGACAGATCAATGTCAAGCGATGCCAGTCACCACCACGCTCTTTAAGTCACACACTGTAAGTTTCACCCTCGTAACGTGCCACCTGAAGGACTAAGGTACAGTTGTCCCAAGCCTATGGTCTTTCCAATCACCTCAGATGCATGTGAAAGTTGGACAGTGAACACGGCAGGCTGCCCTTGAACTATGGTGCTGGTGACGAGTGCTGGAAGCACCATGGACTGCCAGAAGAACAAACCCATCCGTCTTGGAGGAAGCACAGCCAGAAAGCACCTTAGAAGTGATGACAGGGAGGGAGACTGTAGATAAATTACTGTGTGTGTGTGTGTGTGTGTGTGTGTGGAGTCCATGAAAAAGAAGATCCCCGATGACATGGATTGAGACAGTGGCTGCGAGAATGGACCTACGCACAGCAATTGTGAGGATGACGCAGGACTGGGCAGGGTTCTGTTCTGTTGTACAGAGGGGTCACGGCGGGTTGGAGTTGGCGCTACAGCAACTGACCACAAGCGTGCAGAACTGAGTGGCTTCCAGGCTATCCATAAGGTGGATGCACTGACCACCACTCACACACTTTGAAACAAGAGGGAATGAAAGCTTTAGCTGGCGTTGGAGACTCAATCACCCAAACTCACTCACTGTGATATTGCATAAGAGCCTTGGTGGCCATGGTACGTTATGTGTTGGACTGCTGACTGCAGCGTCAGGAGTTCAAAACCACCGACTGCTCTGACGCAGAAAAGGGAGGCTTTGTATTCCCATGAAGATTTACAGCCCAGGATGTCCACATGGCCCGTTTCACTCTGCCCTATGGGGTCACTGGGCGTCTTTAACTGACCCAAGGGCAGTGAGTTTGGTTTGGTGTCGGCTGATACTTCTTAGGTTTTTAGATTTGAGAAAAGTTCACTTTTGAAACTGGAGCTGGGCTGAGCCCCGGTGGCGTAGTGGTTGTGCACGGAGGCCCACTGGGACGGAGGTTCAATTCCAGCAGTGGGGCTGGGCCTCCTACTCCCACCACCGAGAGCAGTGATGCCCCCCCCAAAAGAAAAGAAACTGGAGCTGTGGGAGGTTCCTTACTTAAAGCTCCTTTCCTCTGCCAAAATTTGAAATGCAAATCAAAACCAATACAAATTAAAATTCAAATCTTTTGTGACAATTTAGGAGAAGTATCACTGAGAGTAGTAAAATAAAAATAAAATGGATATCATTTTTTTGGGGGGGCATCACTGCCACCTGGTGGTGGGAATAGGAGGCCCAGCCTTGCTCCTGGAGAGCTGCTGCTGAATTTGAACCTCTAACCAAGTGGGCCGCAGTCCCGCGCACAAACACTACGCCACTGGGGCTCAGTCCTGGATATCATTTTTTTTTTTTTTTATTTTTCCTTTTCTGGTCTCAGATTTATTCAACACAAAAGCATCCCCTCCGACTTTACTGGGGTGGCTGACCAAGTCCGCGACCAAATCCGCCTCTAAACTGGAATTCCGTTGCTGACCCAGCCCCAGCCTCGGCTTTCTTGTCGGCACCAGGCGGCATGGCGCTCCATCTGTAAGTGTCTCTGTTGGCCTCACCTCTAGTCAGTCTGGCTGGCCGCTCACCCTCCAGACCTTTGGGTCGTGGCCTGCCCGTCTCGGGGCGACTGCGGTGCAGGGTGGCAGGCACAATCTCAGGGGGCAGGTGAAGGTAGTCCTGGTAGAAATGTCTCCAGGCGAACTGCTCCTTCACGTAGCCGCGTGACTTGAGGGACTGCATGGCCTTCATGACGTGAAGGTTGGGCACGTTCTTGTCCGCCAGCTCGGGGTGCTTTGGCATGTGGACGTCCTTCTTGCCCACCATGACCCCCTCCTTGAAAAGGAGTTCATAGATGGCGATCTGGTTCTTCTTGGGCATCAACATCGTGGCGACCGCTGCATCCGGAGCCGGGACGGGAAAGGCCCTGGATATCATTTTTTAAGGTGGATTTTCTGATTCTTCTACAGCTCTTTTCAGAACTCTAAGCAGAATCCCTAATACCACAACTCATCAAACTATTGTCCGATGACCTCCAGGAGAGTTTGTAGAACACTATGAGCTAATGGGTCAAATCTCCAAGTTCATTCTATTTGTGTATGTGCATTTGTGTGACTCACAGAAAGGAAGCTGACACGGATACATTTGTACCTTAGCCTGCCACTGTTTTAAGGAATAAGAAGGCGATTTTAAGCAGAAACTGTGCAAATGCTTATCACTCTATCCTTTGTCTTGTAGAGCTGTTATACATGATACATGATTTACCTCTAAAATACTGCAATTCCTGGGTGGTACAAATGGGTAAGCCAGGCCATAGGTTCCTAACTTACTTGGCCTACTGCAAATATATATATATTTATTTAATATATTTATATTTAATATATTTATATTTTATATATATATATATATATATATATATATATATATATATATATATAGAATGCTCTCCAGGCAATGAAAGACGTTTGTCCTATAGCCCACTCCATCATCTGGGACGAAGTGTAGCTGTGTGCTTCTGCGGTTCCTGTGCACTTTGTTCCAGTGTGTCCCAGGGAGTAGGACTGCCACTTTGGGACACACTGGTAAGGTAAGACAGAAGGCTGGGGACTTGACCCTGCTCCCGTCTTTCTTGGGAATCAGGCCTGGACACCCGCTTCTGGAAAGGTCTCAGCCCCAAGAATCTGACTGAGCGGTTGTACTCTGCACACCATACGACCACGTCAATGCAGGCGCACATAGCAACTTAATCACAGCTCACCTCACTGACTACAGAAGACGACGGAGGGACCTTCTTCTGAAACAAGAAAAGCAGGTCATGTCGCCGCCGTCGGCCACGCACACAGCATAGAATTAGAAGGATGACACCTTGGTCCCACTCTGTGCCCGTCCAGAAAATCATGGGAAGGGCCTGCGTGCATGCCGTGCGCCTGCAAGTGTGCAAGGTCCCCGATGTGTACATGTGTTTTTAAAAAAGCTTTTCACTTTCTTTCTTTATAAAATAGGATATTAGAAAGTCTTGGAAATTTGCTTTGTCCTAGCTGCTGGAGAAATTCCTCAAGAGTAAACATAACTAAGAATCTATATGCACGATTTAATTACATATATAAATAATTACACATATAATATCTATCTATCTATATAACATACACATGAGGGGTCACCCCCCCCAAACCAAAATTTTATCCCCTCAGAGGTATAAGTGTTTAAAATTTTTTTTTGGGGGGGGGGGGGCATCACAGCCTCTGGTGGTCATGGGCGCTACCCAGTGCTGCTCCTGAGAGCCGCCGCTGGATTTGAACCACCAAGCCCGTGGGCCGCAGTCCTGCACTCAACCACTTACGCCACCAGGGCTCAGGCCGTGTTTAAATTTTTTAACAAGACATTCTTATCAACTTCAAAGTACTCTCCATTACACTTCATACATTTGACAAATCTGCGATTCCACTCTTGGAAACATTTTTCAACTCATGTTTGGATGGCTGACAGTACCTCTCTTGTTTCGTTCTTCACCATTTCTACATAGTCCAACTGCTGTCCTTTCATGTCCCTCTTCATTTGTGGAAGCAAAATAAAGTCGAATGGAGCAAGGTCGGGGAGTCAGGTGTGTGGGGCAAGAGGCGTGCTGTTGTTTTGCTAAACACTGGTACACTGAGATGGCTGCGTGAGCAGGTGGTGGTAAAATCAGTCTCCTGTCTGCTAAAAATCAGACCTTTTTCGTCACACACTGTTATGCCATCATTTCAGAACCTCTAAATAGAAAGCTTGCTTAATTGTCTAACCTAGTGGAATGAACTCCAAATACACAAGTCGACATTTTTGTCCATTCAGGAAGCTGACGGATGTCTAGAACAAGGTTTTTTGAAGCGAGAAAACCAGTCATATACTTGGGTGTTTCCCATAGCGCTGTCCTGTTCAACATTATAACAGTTTCTGAGATATATTTTCCAACTGAAACAAAATTTCAGTCGCATGCTATTATCGGCCTTAAAAAAAAAAAAAAGAAAAAAGAGAGGTTTGAGTCAAACTGCTTTTGTGAAAATATCCACTGTGATCAGAGAGAATCTTCCCAGGGGACACCACTGGGTGCACTAACTCAGAGCAAGTTGGTTGATGACCACCTACTGGGAACAATGTGTGCTATGCAAGCTCCACTTTGCCCAGCGCAGTTCCATTTTTGGGGAAGTACCCCTTGTATATTTGGTGCCTATAGAGTAGAGATGTTTTCATCTATCTATCTATCTATCTATCTATCTATCTATCTATCTATCTATCTATCTATCTAATCTATCTACCTATGTATCATCTATTATCTATCTGGCATCACTTCCCTCTGGTGGTCATGAGAGCTACCCAGCCTTGCTCCTGGAGAGCTGCTGCTGGATTTGAACCACTAGGCCCTTGGGCCGCAGTCCCGCACTCAACCACTATGCCACCGGGGCTCAGCCCCGATGTTTTCCTTTTAATAGCTAATCCTATTTAGCCATTTTTCTCTTGGCCACATTTTCAGTTTTGACCGCCACAACTCTTCAACAAGAATCCTTTAATACACATATCCTAAAGAACTTTCATTCTCTGGATAAACTCAAGTTGGGATTGCTGGTCCAAAGTATACACAGTATGTGCACTTCCAATGCGTTCACCTTCTTCAGTGCTCTCAGGCTGCCTTCCCACATGTTTGGCAATGTACGTTTCCACCAGCAAGGTATGAAAGCACCCTTTTCCCTGTGCCCTGCTGTCCCCGTGGGTGTTACTAAACAGCTTTGCCAGTCTGCTGGGGGACGTTGCTAGAGTTCTGATTTGCATTTCCTTCTGAGTGAGGCGCGCCATCTTTTCTGATGCTTATCGGTTTTGTGTTTTTCTCTTCTCAGGACTGCCTGGTTGTATCCTCTACAAGGCTTTTATCCTTATGAAAAAAATGAAGGGTTTTGGGGGGCCAGGGGGAGGGGTGGTGGTGGTGGTGGTGGTGGTGTAGAAAGCATTTGTCAGCGCTTTGTCCATGAGGGGAATTAAAACTCGGGCCTGTCCTATGCATTACATGTTTCCTTCCAGTCTACCGTGCAACTCGCAGATGAGCAGCTAGAGCCAGCGCTCAGAGAGCTGGTCAAGGAGCCTCAAGGGGTGAGGAGAAAACGAGCAGGAGAAGAAATCACCAGACCAAATTCGAGGGTCTGGATCTAGGAACAGGAATCTAATTTTTCTAGATGTCAACATGCCGTGACCTGGATGGAACCAACTCCCGGCCTTCAAGATGACACTGAAGATCTAGCCCGGAAGTGAAGAACCAAAGGACATGTCCATGTGGACCTGCTCTGACCACCTGATGCTGAGCTTGAAGAGTCAGAAGCAGGTGCACACGGCGCGGTGGATTAATACAGAGTCACGTGTGTCCACTACATTCTAGATTTGTGGACAGTCTGAGAACACTGTTCAGAGTCAGGTGCTTAAAAGTGGCACGTGGACTGTGACCTTAGAGAAAAGGCTGATGGAGGTCATCCTCTGACACTGACGCCCACACTGGGACCCGACGTGGTGCCTGGTGGGCCCCTGCGGAGTGTCCTCACTCACCCGCAGGTCGAAAGGAAGCATCACCAGCATCCCGCTGTGGTCCATGAAGAAGGCGGCTTCGTTGTGCTCGTATATCTGCCGATTTCGGGGAAGCAGAAGTGGGGTGCACACTTCGACAGCCCCTATAGAAAATTAGGAAAAAAGAAAAAAAGGGCATCACCGTGTTGCCAACTTAGAATGAACACAAACCTGACAGCTAAGCCGGGACCACTGACTTCACCTCTGTGTACCCCCACCCCGTGGTTTCCGTTTGCTAGTCGGCTGCTGTTCTCTGGGTAAGGCTGCTCCTTAGGCCCAGCTCTGACCCCCAAGCCCCACTGTACGGCAGCGGCAAGGCTGCCACCTTCAAGTCAGCTTTTCCCCATCAGGTTGGATCGGGTAAAGCAGCGTGGACATCACCTGGCCTCCCTTGCTCAGAGGCGAATCTAGGACTCCAATCCACGAATGCTACTTTCAGGTTGTGAGAAGAGAAACCACAGACACCTTTTGAGAAGAAATGTGTTCGTTTCCAAAGGACGTACCGTGCCTCTTAAAGATGCGGACGATGGTTTCACACACGTGCTGCTGCATCTTGGCTGTGCGGATGGAGAAGTTTCCCTGAAAACATGAACGATGACAATGTCATCCTGCTGCCTAACCAGACAGATTCCCTGAAAGGTCCATGTACGGTTTGCAGCAGGCAGGCTCTCGCGGGAGGTCCCAGGATCACAAAAGAAAGCTCTCCACATCAAGGAAGGGGATACGGTACGTCTGCTGTGTGTCACTTCACCGGAGACGCTGCCTTTGCAGCAATGGGAAGGCCGCCAGGGATCCTGAGCCCACACTCTGCGCCACTTGGCTCCAGTGTGTCGTTCAGAGTGAGCTCCTCACACAGGCACGCGTGTTCGCCCTGGGACTCGGGGGACATGGTGAGGAGGTCACGCAGGCCACCTGCCACTCCCACGCATGGTAGGAAATCTGGTGGCAGCTGTGTGCCACTACACATGTGGTAGCGAAGTGCTCATTCCCCGCTTATCAAAGGACTTGGGGGCTTAGAGTGGACTGGGTTGGGATGCTTTCTCAATGTTCCATTCCTCTTGTAGAGAAACCTCCCCCTTATATCCCTATGTGTGTCTGTGAATTTGTTTCTCTAGTCTACTTGGACTGATGCAGTAAGAAAGTAAATGTCCAGAAAAGAATGATGACAACATATGAAGAGATATGCTTGACACAACGATGTATGGATTGACATAAGAGCTGCAAGAGCCCCCCCCCAAATTATCTTTTAATTAAAAAAACCAAAACCCTTCCAAAAAAACCCCACCAAGGAGTATAAGAAAACAGCCCCCAATAAAATGATTAAAAAAATAAGCAAATGAAAGGCAAAGACCCCTGTGAGCAAATTTAGGGGCAGGGTTAAAAATAAATGCTCCAAGGTAGCTTTTTGGAAAAAAGTAAAACAAGAGCCCGCGGCAGGAAGCCCGGCCTGGTCCTTGGGTGGGCCGAGGGGCGGGGGGTGGGGGGTGGGGGGGTTGCTTGGCGAAGCCCGGCTCGGGCGCACCTTGAGGATGTCGCTGTCGTAGGTGAAATCGACGGCAGGCGAGATGTGCTGGGAGAAGATGTGCGCCATCATGGTGCGGTAGGCCTTCCCGTCGACGTGGGCCAGCGTGTGGTGCAGCACCTCGTGCAGCTCGGACTCCTCCATCTGCGGCGGGGGCAGCAGCTCGCTCTTCAGCAGCTCCGTGGCCGTGGGCCGCTTGGCTGGGTCGTGGTTCAGCAGCCAGGAGATGACGGACCTCTGGAGGGAGAGCCAGCACACCACTGACGGGAGGCGGTGGGAAACAGTCCTGCTGACGAGGCCCGCCGGGGCTGGCCGGGCCAAACAGAAGATCCCCTACAGATTAACGGCCCCGGGTGCATGCTCAGGGGCGTGTCAGAGACTTCTGTATCGGTCATTTTCCTCCTAGACTTAATTATGATGAGTGCCACAACCCAGAAAAGTTCAACTCAACTACCCTGTAGCAGCAGAACTCACACAACACTCGGCAAAAAAAGTACATAAAACAAATAATTTTAGGTGTCTCTTTTTAGTAGAAATGATGACGCATAGTAAGCAGCTAGAAATCCTTAAGACGGCATAAAACCATTTTGCTATTGCATTTTATGCTGTCATCATCAATCTCTTAATTCATGTTACTCATTTGTTTTACCTGCACCGCCCACACCTTATTAAGCGGGGAGCCAGTGGAAGACAATGTCGACTTTGAAAGCTTGCTAATTCTCTTGTTTATAACAAGGAGTTAGAAAGAGTTGGAGGACTATTTAAGAGATCAGGAAACTTTGGTTTCTAGATGTTTATTCTGTTTCTAATTACGTCTTTAAAGATTACCTCCTACCCATTCCCTGCCCCAGTCTTAGCTGAAAAAAAAAAAACACAACACAACACAACACAACAAAACAAAACACAAATGCTCTCATGTTAGCAGTTTGTGGCTTCTCAAAGTTCCTAAGCCAGCCACAGTGGCTTTAAAAAACCCACCGCTGTCAATTTGGCCTCGGAGGCTCTCTGAGAACAGAGGAGCCCTGCCCTACAGAGTGTCCGAGGCTGTGAGTCTTTATAAACGGGGGCAGCTTCCTTTTCCCGCTCACAGCCCGCTGGTGGGCTGGAACTACCTTGTGGCCAGCGGTCCAACATTTACCCAAACTCACTGCCCACTGCCGTGGAGTGATGGTGCCTCGGTGCTGCTTTGGAGGCGTGGGAATAAGGAGGGAGACTTATCTTGTTAGAGATGCAAGTACTGATGTGAACGCTTATGACATCTAGAAACCTGGAAAGGACTCTCTCTTTTTAAGAACGCTCCACAGACGACAACGGTGAACAAAAGCCGTAGAAGCATAGCTGATGACGCTTTCCCATGATCAGTCTCTATCTAGATCATGAGGGAGAACTGGTGCCGTGTGCTGGGAATGGGCTGCCGAGTGTGAGTGCTCAGACCAATGGAGGAAACCCCCAAAACTCCCTGCCTCGGAGTCGATTCTGACGCAGGGAGAGTGACTCCACTGGGCAGGGCACAACTGCCCGTGGGGGCTACTGAGACTATTTCCATTTACGGGAGGAGAAAGCCTCATCTTTCGCTCCAGGAGAGGCTGCTGGCTTTGAACTGCATAACCCCTGGGTGTTGCACGGTGCCACAGTGATTACAAGTTGGGCTGATAATCTCAAAGTCAATCAACCCAGAAACGGGACACCAGCAGCACAGTACAATATACTGTCACTTTTTCATGAGTGAGTAGCCAGCATCAGCAGCGGGGTTCTCTCTCTCTCTCTCTCTCTCTCTCACACACACACACACACACACACACACGGTTTATGGTGGGGAGGAGGATTTTTTTTGCAATACCAGACTGTCCAGAAAATGCAACCTCCGTCTTTTCACCCCCTGCACAACTACAGCCAGAGGACACACATCTTTCCTTCTCCATGCCCCAAGTTCCACTGTTTTTTAAAGCCACACAAAGGAACCCTGCGGTTTGCTATGATTTTCTACACGAGCCCTTGGCGTATTTTATGGTCTAGTTCGGATTTATGGTCTAGTTCTAATACCATTTAGGGGATTAATCTTTTCCTGTCTCCCCACCACCTTGCTCCCAGGACACAAGCGGAAGTGGGGCGGAAGGCCAGTCATTGAAAGAGAAGCGGGTGAAGGGGCGGCAAGTTCAGCCCGGGCAGCTACCTGCTTGGTGTGCTCTCCGTCATTGAAGTCTTCTGGAAACCTGGGCGCAGTGGCCTGCAAGGACATGACATTCGGGTGAGTAAACGCCGGCCAGACTGCTACGATGCAAGCACTTATTCCCCAGAAGCAAGAAAAGCCGGTACAGAAGTAAAATCCCACTGACCCAGATGGGGCGGAACCCGATGTCCATTCTTCCAAAATATTGAGAGTGAGTCAAAAAGTCTTCTGGTTAGGGCTTTAGTTCATACATGTATGGATTTACTCATTTAAAAAATTTAAAAAATTGGAATGCCATACATAGATCATATCATTCCAATTTTCAATCACGTAAGTAGAATGTACAATTGCTACCACCATCCGCTTCCAAACATTCCTTTTCTCCTTGATTCTAGCCGAGAGGTGTTTGCACACACCTCTGTGGTCAGCGGGGGCTGCAGTCAGATTCTTCCAGGCACACATTTGTCTCAGGGTCACGGGGACACCTTGGGAACAGGGTTCTGTCATAACGGTGCCTTCCCAGGGCATCTGCCGGGCGACTTGAATTCAAGGAAGAGGTCTGCTCCGAAGGCTATTGCGTCTGTGTCTCGGGATTCCTCAAGAGGTGACCTCGCTAGGGTGCTTCCGAGAACACGGGTCAGTCATGGTGGCTGGTTATGAAGACGACGACCAGGAGAGTGGCAAGGAGGCATTTCCCCACGCCAACAGAGCATCTTCTCGTTCTCTGAGGGCAGGGCAGGGCCGTCTTGTTGGGAAACCTCCCACCCACCGACAGCTGGTCTTCGAATGACTCCCCAGACGCAGAGCTCATCTCAGAGGCACGTGACGTGAGCCCCTTCAGGATGTCAAGACTGCCACTGTATAAATCAAAGGCCCCGGAATCCTCCAGGGAAGGCTGAGAGACATGGAAACACTGTCTCCGGACATGGGTAGACTTGGACAGAGGGCAGGCCAGGAAATAACAGCTTCGCATTTTGATATTTTTGGTTCATAAAGGCTTCTCTGATTTTTGTAGCAATACCATTTGACTTGTCTCTGAGTGTGAGTGCTTGGACACTAAATCAAGTGCTTTTCGAAATACGTAGAGGCACGTACGGTTTAACCTGACAGATAGTCTTGGTTGGCTCCGTTCAGAACTGAAGAGAAGGACTCTCCAGCCTTCTTGCTGCTCGTGAATTTCTGAACCTAAAGCATCCTCACCCAAACCTTCCTCTCCATTTGAACCCCGATATCATTTTCCAACGCCCTCTCTTAACTCATAGACTGTCATTCTAGTTCGTCCCTTCTGGTTTGGGCAATGACAGGGCAAAGATTAATCCCAAGAACACAAATGAAAATCGCACCGGGGGAACGAATAAACAAACAAACAAAAGTCCAATTCAAGGGACTGACATTCTCTCGGGTCTCTGTTTACTTCCAGTCAAGGCGGTCTACGTTAGGTGTCACTGCATCATGTTTGGCCAGCTGTCATCTTTCATTTCTAGAACGAATGTCTCTTTGTCTTTATTGACCAACCTCTCTGTTATACATATAGCGACATAGTAGTTTGGAGTTTTTTGTTTGTTTGAATTCCCCTTTTGTCTAGAAATCGAATAACTCCGTCAGAACATTTTTTTCTTTTTAAAAAGGAAGCAATTTTAAGCTAGCAATTTTGAGGGGGTAAAACCCCCCACACCAAGTAGGGCATCTTCACAGGGCTTCCCCTGGTGCCAATCTTTACGGAAACAAGAGTGTCAGGCCTTTCCTTTGGGGCACCATGGGGGTAGGCTAGCAGACGACTGCGAACCACTTTTACCCCCCAAAGAGACCCCCTTTGCAAGTAAGATTCCCAGAAACAGCCACACCCAGGGACCATTTCTAATCAATGGGGGCAAGCAGCAGTGACAGGCATACAGAAGAGAGACCAGAATGAGCCCTTCTAAGTAGGGACAGTCTTTGGGTAACTAAATGGTTGCTTCTCAGACCTAAAGTGAGGTGACTTCCCCTGCTTAGAAAAAGTTTTATGGCAAAAGGGAGACCTGGTTAGTCCTGTGAGCAAGTCATTAAAACCAGAGTGGCGCAGCCTCTTCTCTACAGGAAGGGTCAGAAAAACACCCCGCCTTCCATCCCGACCTCCCGCAGGCATCAAAGAACTAACAATTTTATCACCAGAAATGAGGAGGAGCACAGATTGGGGACCCAAAGCCCATCTGTAGGTGAAGCGACATCCCCTTACAGAAGGGGTCACAGGGAGGAGAGGAGTCAGTCAGGGTGCAGTATAGCAACAATGAAATATGCAACTTTCCCCTAGTTCTGAAATGCTTCCATCCTCCTCCTATCATGATCCCAATTCTACCTTACAGATCCAGCTAGACCAGAGGATGCACACTGGTACGGATAGGAACAGGAAACATGGGGAATCCAGAACAGATGATCCCTTCAGTGGTGAGAGCGGCAACACTGGGAGTTTGGAGGGAAGGTGGAATAGAAAGGGGGAACCGATTATAAGGATCTACATGTAATCTCCTCCCTGGGGTACTGACAACAGGGAAGTGGGTGAAGGGAGACATTGGACAGGTATGATATGACAAAATAAGCATAATTTATAAATTATCAAGGGTTCATGAGGGAGGGGGAGGTGAGGAAGGAGGGGAAATATGAGGAGTTAATATCAAGGGCTAGAAAAAATGTCTTGAGAATGATGACGGCAACAAATGTACAAATGTGCTTTGCAAACAATAGATGTATGTATTGATTGTGATGAGAGTTGTAGAGTCCCCTAATAAAATGACTAAAAAAAAAAGAAAAACAGAAGGGTCAGAAAAACACCCCGCCTCCCATTCGGACCTCCCGGGTAGATCCAATCTGGACCACACAGCTGGTACCTACGTCTCTGAGCTGGTTGAGAACCAAGATCCTCTCCGAGGCAGTGACCATGGGGTGATAGGACATCTCGAAGAAGATGATGCCCAGGCTGAAGAGGTCCACTTTCTGAGGGCGACAAAATCGTATCGACTGAGCACAACTCACCTCTGACTGGGGGTGATCGCTGCCAGTCAGAATCAGAACAAATTGCTTCTTAATTATAGGTATAACGTCCAGGTGAGGAAGCTCTCATTGGAATTGTGATCGAATGTGTGGCCTCATTTCAAACCATTTTCTTGGAAAATGAACTGCAAGTAGTTTCGCTGAACAGACGGAAGCGCCAATCAGGGCTCCGGGGAAAGGACAACGATGATTTGCCATCAGAATTTGCCTTGCTTGGCATTTTATTTTATTTTTGGGGGGCATCAATACCCTCTGGTGGTAGGAGTAGGAGGCCCAGCCTTTGTTCCTGTGGAGCTGGAATTGAGCCTCCATCCCAGTGGGCCGCAGTCCCGCGCACAACCACTACGCCACCGGGGCTCGGCCCTTGCTTGGCATTTTAAATGGCAAGCACCAAGCAGTAGCTCAGGGCAAAGGTCACACCAAACAAGGCTGAGAGAAGTCTCACTGGGTCATTTCCCAGGAAAATGCTTAAAATGATGTTGGACTCAAAGTCTAGTGTGAGAGCCCCTTGAATGACCACTAGGCAGGTGACCCCCCAAGTCTCAGAAACCAACAAACATTCCCCGCGGCATTGTCTGTGCGTGCTGAACGCAGAAAAGTTGGAACCGGGAATAGAGCAGCCGTAACCCCACAACTCGGGGGCCTTTACAATGGGGGCTTATGGCACAGCCGGTGTGTGGGTTCCCATCCATGTACACACACACGTTTGTATATCACCAGGTAGGACTACACTGTGACTCATAACTCTCAGTCATTTAATACAGCGAGATTATTGTTCAATATTATTAAGTTCCTCATTTCCCCAAAATACCATCTTAAGTATATATGGTATTCAATTACATGAGTGTCCCATAATTTATTTCACCAGCTCTCTGTCTTTAAACAGGCAAGCTAGTTTTCACTATTATAAATCATGTTGCAATACTATTCTTTTTTTTTTTTTTTTTGCATCACTGCCCTCTGGTGGTCGTGGGCGCTACCCAGTGCTGCTCCTGAGAGCCGCCGCTGGATTTGAACCGCCAAGCCCGCGGGCCGCAGTCCCGCACTCAACCACTCACGCCACCGGGGCTCAGCCTGAGATGCTGTTCTTATGTTGTTGCTGTAATTGTAAAAATACTGGTAACATTTGCCAACTCAACGTTTTCTGTTTATATTGTTTGGTGCCATCAATGCCATACGTATGGCATGAGTGATGAATCTCTAACTGCTGTGATGGTGATGTCCTTACAACCAAGCCACCCGTGAGACCTCCACAGCCCCCCGCCAACCCCCCCACACCTCCCCCTTTACCTGGTTGTATGCAGATCGAGTGCTCCCTTGCACCTCGGGGCTGACGTACAGAGCAGTGCCAACCATACCAGTCAAATGACCTACACGGAGGAGTCAGAGAAGACAGCTTGCCAATAAGCTCTGTGGATAAGACAGCTTTTCGCTTTTTTAAAAGGACCCCCGGGAGTGGAGCGTGTCATATAACATGATGTGTGTGCCGTTTGCAACATGACTAGCTGTGAGTCACGTGTGACCACACACACTGTCCTGCCCCAAGAACCTTCCCTGATGACGAGGATCCAGGCCAGGCCAGGCCACGAGGTGGTCTCCCGTGACCACTTGCGGTTAAACAAAGTCTAACTGTCTACCCACGGGAGACAGTGATCCTGTCCGTTTCAGTTCTCGGTTCCTTAGGGTTCTGAAGGACAATTCAGAGTGTGGGGAGAATGAAGCCATTTTAATAACGCTGCCAATTTAATAAATAACTTCAATTTGCTTTGATTAGCTCTGCAAATGAAAAGCAGGTCTCTCTGGTGGAGAGGTTCGTGGCCTGGTTTGTCGTGTGTGGTTCAACCAGACAGCTCTCTGGACTTACCGGAAGGGTCTGATTTAGTCACGTGCTCTCCTGCTGGGTCATCTGGCTTGCCCTCAGCCTGCAAGCAAACCAAACGCAGCATAAACATGCCGGGCTATTTCACAGGAACGGCTTATTCATTTCTAAACGAATGAATAAAGCCATGGCAAACAGTGCTATTGTCTGAGCGTGTACATTTTGCTTGTTTTGTTAAATCCCTTATCTGAGGCTCACAGCAAATGCAACCAAATCCACAGGGGATCATTCCCCATCTGACTGCTTTCAGTGGAGGAACACTTGAAAGTTTGCGGACACAAATTTATATTTTTTTGGGGGGTCCTGGGGGTCCTTTGGTGGGAGTAGGAGGCCCAGCCTTGCTCCTGGAGAGCAGCTGCTGGATTTGAACCGCCAACCCAGTGGACTGCGGCCCTGCACACAACTACTACGCCACCAGGGCTCAGCTCTCACGAATTTACTTTCAAATATCGAAGTCGAATCTATGTACTGAGGAGACTGTTTATATGAAACAATAGCAACAAAAACCACCAAAATATCCAGACTGCTTCTATTTTCCCCATTGCTGTGACTTCCTTTGGAACAATTTTTGTTATTCTTTCCTAGAGGCCGGTCCCTGATTCTGTTCCGTCGCTGCCGACACTCCCTAGGAGACTCCTCTCTTCCTCCGCAGTGTTTGTCACAGCCTCCATGAGCCCTGACTCTGATCCACTTCTTCATGACCTCGTCCCACAGTTCCCATGGCGACCACCACCCATCAGGGACAAAAGCAGCTTTCACATGTTCTACCTGTGTGCGGGCAATCTCAGCAGGTAGAAGCCAGCAGGCAATTAAGACTGCCCACAGTCACACACAGAGAGGAGTGGCGGGGCTGGGATTCTCACGGGTTCTAGAACCAACCCATGATGAGAACTGGCACTCCCGCTCTACAAGTATGGGATCGGGATCTACAGAGGTGGAGATAGGATGAAAGTGAAGCTTGGTTATCCCATCTATCTGGGCTGGGAGCAGAGAGCCCGGTAGCGATGTGGAGAGGGTTAGGCTGCAGAGTGTTAAGGCCTTTGTTCAAATTCACCAGCTGCTGAGAGAGAAAGGTGAGGCTGTCTGACATCCCCCCCGCCGGCCCCCGAGACCGACAAAGCTTCAGAAACCCCATGCAGGGGTGCCAGGATTCAAAGCGGGCTTCATCAACGTGCTTGTGTCTGGTTTAGGCGTGGAAATGCAAATCCTCAGCCTGAGGCTCAACAGGAATGGACAGTGAGAAGCCCGCCGTCTTTCTAACAGCTCCTGGATCCAGCGAGATCTTGACTTTGGGGACCAAGGACCCGTCACCTAGTTTTCTTTGGTCACAGGGATGCTTCAGCGTGAGCTGCTTTTCTGGGAGGAACATATCCTGACTATACCCACCTCCCTCTCCACCTTCTAACGTCGCCTCTATGGCGGTTCTCACCGCTAATCCAAACCCTGTCTTCCTTCTTTGCTCTTAAACTTAACTGGACCTTCCACTGCCTTTTGTTGCCCAGTGAAGCTAAGCAAAATCCATCCTCTGGCCCTTACATGAACATGACCTCTCCTTCCACCCGCCTCCCTCTCTGCTACCCTGCACATCGCGGCTCTGCCCAACCAGCCAGACCACATGCTGGATTTTTTTTTGTTTTTGGGCATCACTGCTCTCCGGCCGTGGGAGGAGGAGGCCCAGCCCCACTGCTGGAATTGAACCTCCGTCCCAGTGGGCCGCAGTCCCGCGCACAACCACTACGCCACCGAGGCTCAGCCCTCACATGCTGGATTTTAACCCCCTCCCCCCACCCTTCCAACTACTCTCCTCCCGGG
>PVJH01030223.1:0-25025 GCA_004026705.1 Nesogale talazaci
GTGGGGAAGCCTCATCTCCTCAGTGCCCACCCACCCAGCACCTCCATGGCACACATGGGCAGGTTCCCTGCACAGCTCACGCGGCTTCTCTCCTCCATCCCGTGACTCAGCCTCTGTCACCTGTCCTGAAGGGCCCTCCCAGGCGTCCCCGCTGCCAGGCATCTTGACACGCACATGCTGTGGTCACACAGGCTTTCCTCCAAATAGAGAGGGGTCGGCAGGCCAGTCCTCTCCTGGAGGGCCCAGTGCGACCTGGGAACTTGTTTCGGGGTGGGGTGCCCAGCTCCCTGTCCAGCAGGCGCCTTCTTCCTCTGAGGGGGAGCAGAGCACGTCAGCCACAGAGGGCCCGCGTCTGTGGAGCTCTCGGGTCGCCGAGAGAAGCAGGATGCTGTCAAGCGCCGTAAAAATGTGACCTTTGAAAATTTACAAGAGCTCGGAGTTTAAAAAGCTGCTGCGTTAATGATGCATCCCATTAGCATCTCATTAGAAGGAAGCCGAGAGCTGGTGCCCGGGCCTGATGATGGTCGGAGGGGCCAGGCTGGCAGGGCAGCAGGACAGGGGACATCTATCGGAGGCTGCCTGTGCAGAACATGGACGCAGCCCAGGGCAGGGCCGGGGGCAGGGACATGAGTCAGGGGAAAGGTCTGGGTTCCACACAGACAATGGGGAGAGGGCAAGCCCAGCAGGGCCTCTGGGCCCTGCCTTCCTGCCCTCGCCCTCGTGGCATAGTGGTGACGAGTTGGGCTGCGACCTGCAAGATCTGCAGTTCGAAACCAGCAGCTGCTCCAGCGGAGGAAAATCAAGACTCTCTCTTCCCATGAAGTGTGGCTTACCGCAGGGGGGTCCTCAAACTACGGCCCGCAGGCCACATGCGACCCACTGAGGACATTTATCCGGCCTGCCAGGTGTTTTTGCCACCCCTGCCTTTCTTCCTTAGTGGCCGACTCATCCTGGGCCCACAGTGAATTTGTTCATAATTGTGTTTTTTTTTTAACTACAGTCTGGCCTTCCAACTGTCTGAGGGACAGTGAACTGGCCCCCTGTTAAAAAAAAGTTTGAGGATCCCTGGCTGGCTTACGGTCACAGAAAGAGCGTGGATTTCTTGTGCTGGCAAAGACTCCTGAAAGGGACAGACAGTGAGCATCCCACTGTGCCAAGGTCCCCTCTGCTCCAAATCACGCAGCAGCCGCTGGGCGGTTGTGCGGGCGGCACTCCTGGCGGGCGGTGTGGGGGCTCCCAGCCAGGGCACCTCGGGTGAGCTCAGGGACATGGTGGGGTGGCGGACCGTGCGGGAGGCTAGCCAGAGATAGCTACAGAGCGGGGGCCCACACTCATGTAGCATCCAGAACCAGGGCTGCCGTGACCAGACCATGTTGCCTTGGCCCCCGGGGCCCTGGGAAGGAGGATTGGGCTCGACCAGGTCCCCGCGGACACTCATGTCACCAGCTACTGGGGACGCCCACACCTGGGGGCCAGGCTTCTCTGTCTGGGCCACGGCCCTGGCACCACCCATCCTCTGGAGGGAGTGGAGGGGGAGATGTTCGTGATTTCCTGACTGTAATAAAACAAATAGAATTTTGGAAGTGCACGTTGCTCATAGCTTCTGATGTTGCTAGTGACGGGTAGCATAGGAGGGGGCCTTATTTATCTTTCCTCAAGAAAGGAAGATGAAGAGAGAAAGAGAGAAGCTGTGTTGTCCTCTGGAAGATAAAAACCAGCTTGTGATATTCATGAAAGCAGCAGTCCTGAGAGAGGCACCCCTAAGCTTCCCCTAGCACCCACCGCCCCCAGAACTTACTCCAGAGGTTGCACTGCCTACGCCTTCTGCCTAGCTGTGTCCCACATACCCATGGGTGCTGCAGAAGGCAAGTCTTTTTTTTTTTTTTTGATAGCCTTATTTCTTTTTATTTTTAAGATCATTTTATTGGGGATTCTCAAAGCTCTTCCCACAATCCAGGCATACATCCATTGTGTCAAGCACATTTGTACATACACTGCCATCATCATTTTCAAAACATTCTCTTTCTACTTGAGCCCTTGATGGCAGCTCAATTCCCCATTCTCCTATCCTCCCTGCCTCTTGATCCCTTGATAATTTATTAATTTTTTTCATGTCTTACAGCAACTGACCGCTGTCTCCCTTCACCCACTCTTCTGTTGTCTGTCCCCCAGGGAGGGGATGATGTGTTGATCATTGCGATCCATTCCCTTTTGACCCCTCCCCCTCCTGGTATCGCTGCTCTCATTATTGGTCCTGAGGGACTTAGCTCTCCTGGATTCCCTGTGTTGCGAGGACATGCTCTGGTCTGGCCGAATTTGTAAAGTAGAATCGGGGTCGTGCTAGTGGGGAGAAGCATGAATGAGCTCCAGGAAAGTGGTACGTTTCATCGGTACTCTGGGCACCCTGGCTGGCTCATCTCTTCCTTGTGCCATCCGTCCCGGGCCTCGGACACAGCCTGCCCAGAAGCAGGAGGCCAAGGCATGTTACCAGGTAGGTGGCCTCAACTCAGGAGCAAAGTCAGGAGGGCTAGCGGGAGTGTTTTGAAGCCATGGGCCTGTGCAAGGCATAGCCACAAGGTGTGTGACTTTTCACCTTTAAGATTCTCCCCCAGTTGTAGCCCTCCCCCCCACCACCAAAAAAAAAAAGGAAACCCTTGGTTTTAGAAACCCAGAACCTGTTTACCCAGGTGACAGGAGTGGGGCCAGGGGAAGTCAGCCTCTGCTGGAGGAGGGGACGGCTGTTAATAGCCAGGCCCAGTGCTGATTCAGCAGGGGAGAAATGGCGGCTGGATGAAGAACCTGAAAACCGAAATAGCCTCTTGCCTGGGAGGCCAAAGACCCCTGGGCAGCAGAGTGGGGCAGCAGTGCCCCCTCCTGGCAGGAGGGGTTCCGACCGCAGGCCAGGAGCGGAGAGCCTCGAAGGCCACCTCCACCAGACCCTGAGTCGGGCATCACACCCCCTCCGTCCCCCTTGGATGCCTTCCTTCCAGGGACGAAAGTGCTGCACACTGCCAGCATCGGAGATCCCCGAGATCCAGCCAGGGGACCCATGCCTTCCTCCTTCAGATAGGGCAGGGGCCGAGAGGTGTCTGTTCTCGTAAAAAGCCACATCTATTGTTTCACACAACGCCTGGCGGCCTCCTGCCCCCTCCCCTCAGCTCCCCATCAACCCCGCAGCTAGAAGTGGGCCAGGGGCCTCTGATAAGGACGCTTGTCTGTTGAATTGTTCTGTCCTCGGGAGATTCGCCTCTCTCCTTTTGTCTCCTGCTCTGTTCATGGAAGCGGAGCATCTGAAACGCGGGCCAGAGATAAAGTGCAGCCTAATGCAATTAGTGCAGCGCAGCCCACAGGTCCTAATGGGATGCGGCTCCTGCGTTCCCAGCAGGCCCTAATGCAGGCACTGTTTGTCATTCGCATTATGCATCCAAGCTCTAGTGCAGTGCTGCCCTTCCCACCCACTCCGTGCCAGGCTGGCAGCCGGCTCTGCCCGGGCACAGGTTTAGCTCCATGAGGATTCAAGGCACAAGAAGAGACATGGCCAGGCCCTGCCCCAGCTGTGACCTTTACAGGGGAGACACCTAACCATGCCACCCCCACTCCAATGGGGAGGAGGGGGGACACACACGACTTTTTTGGCCCTGGCCCAGTCAGCTCTGGCTGCAGCTTCTGGAAGCTGTGGTCACACTGACTGGAACCCTCTCCCCTGGGACGCCCACCCTCTCATTTCCCCATTACCCCAGGCCCTACCTCGCCAAGGCCTTGTTCGAGTTTTAAAAACTTCTTGCTAGTTTTCCGCAAACGTCCAACTAACACCTGAACCCACTGCCGTCCAGTGGGCTGTGATTCATAGCAGCCCCATCAGGCAGAAAAGATCCACCCCCCTGGGACTTCCATAGCTGCCCATGTTCACAGAAGCAGCTGGCTCCGTTCTCCCTCGAGGCAGCCGGAGAGTTTGAACAACCACCCTTTTGGTGAGCGACCCAACACTCTAGGTGCTGTGCCGACAGTGCTTTTTCAATGAAAGAGATCGTAGAACAGTATCAACTCAGCACGCACTGCCATCGTAGTCCATGTGACTGTCTGCACGCTGAGAACAAAGCCTCGCCTCTCGCCCTCAGAGAGGCTGGTGGTTTCCAACCGCTGAACTTGCTGTGAGGGGTCCCAAGCATAACCACGATGGCTGGGCAAGAGACTCAAAGTTACCCATAACCCCCTGACCCAAGGGGTCTGGTCATTTCCCTTCATGCACAGGATCCTCTCCTGTCTTCTCATTTCAAGTCATAGTGTAAGCGTCTTGCCACTGCATTAAAAGTTCATAATGGAGGTGACTGTCTTAAATGGCCGTGTCCTCTTCTGTCCCGGGACCGTTGCTCGGGGAAGCGGAGTGTCTCCATGTCTCTGTGCACCCTGCCACATATATTCTCATCAGTATCCTCCTCTCGGCTTCAACGTGAACCTGCATATGTGTAACCGCTGGTCTGCTCTGCAGCTGGCCCCGGCCCTTGTTCTGACAGAGGAGACCGAGCACCTCCGGCTTCTCTTTCCGGGCATGGGGTCCATCGCGGTCCTGTACGTTCCATCCGGCGAAGATGGAATCTTGCCAGGAGAGACGGGGCCTGGAGAAGGGCCTGGGGCTGGGTAAAGTCGGGGGCCCGTGAAAAAGAGGCAGACCCTTGACCAGGCGGATTGGCACGGTGACCGCAGCAGCGGGCGCCAGCGTGAGCACCCTTGTGAGACGCGGAGGGAGGGCACGGGACCGGGCGGGGGCTTGCCGTGCTGTGCCGCGGGGTCTCTGTGGCACCCAATCCGCCACACCTAGCAGCCCCGCGTCGGGCTGGGCGGTGCAGAAAGATCATTTGCGGCGGCAGCAGTACAAGCCTCTACGTGAGAGACTGAGCTGGGGAGGGGGGGGGCAGCACGGGGAGGTGGGGGGCGGTGTTCTGAGGGTCCCTGTCTCTGCCTCTTCCCCATGGACCAGCGTCCGCTGACCTCCCACAGCTCCCCAGCGCTTTGCTTTGGGATCTCAGAGGCTGATTTGGGGCAGAACCAAGAACTTCTATACGTGTGTGCGCGCTTGCGCTGTAGCGGATCACTTGCCGTGTCAGCCTTCTTGGGGTGCACGGCGCCGTGGTGTTTGTCATGTTGATGGCGTCGCTCACCCATGGCCGTTACCCCTCTCCAGACGGCCCCGTCACCGTTAACAGAAGCCCCCGCTCTCAGTCTGCGGGGGCAGCTGCCACCGAAACACCGAGGGGCGGCGGGCCTTAGTCGGCGGAGGTTTGCTTCCTCTTTAGACGGCTGCAGCACCAGCCTTTAGCAGACGGCTCTCTCTGGGGAGTCTCCCAGAGAGAAAGGAGGAGAAAGGCCCCCTCCCTGCCTCGGGAGCCGATCCAAGGCAGCTCGCCTTCAAGCATCAGCTCCAAGCCACACCAAACTCACTGCCTTCGCGTGGACGCCCACGAGCAGCCAGGCTCCCTGGAGGAGCAAGGAGAGGTGCCTCTGTGGCTTTCTGGGACTGTAACCCTTTCCTGGAGCAGAAAGGCCCGTCTCCCTTCCGAGGTGTCGCTGGGGGTTTTGAACCGCTGGCCTTATGAATCGCAGTCCAAAGCACAGTCACTGCACCCCCAGGGTCAGGCGTCCCAGTGCAGCTCTTCTCGGGTTGTTTCTGATGTTAGATGTTGTCACGGGTTCTGATCCTCACAACCCCAAGTGCCCGGAGACGAAACACTCCCCAGCCCTGCACTAGCCTCGTTGCAAGACCGCCTCTCGTCTGTCTGTCCAGGACACGCAGTTCAGTCCCTGACACTCAGTAGCCCCCAAGCAGTGACCATCCCTCTCCCCCTCCCTCCCACCTGCCCTGGTAACTGCAGATGCACAGTGGCCTCCATGCCCCTGTGCCCACGGCCTGACGGAGGGGTTTAGGGGAAGCATGCTTGGCCACGAAGAAAGGCAGAACTCCTGGGGCCCTGGTCTGCCTGGACCTTCTCCCGTTCTCAGCCGGAGCCCGGAGATAAAAGGGCAGCAATTGTTCTGTTGCGACTGGGTGGCTATGGGAACTCCCCACCCCTGTTGCAGAATGCTCCCTCCCTCCAGTGTTGGGGGGGGGGGGGCGGGAGGGCAGGCAGAGGCTGTGCCCAGCTGCTAGGACTAGGTCAAAGAATCCGGGGAGACCCACCTGGCTCTCCATGTGCAGGGACAACCGCTGCCCCACCCCCCAGCTCGGCGGATGACACTCGGAGACCAAAGTCCTCTTCCAGGGAGGGGTGGGCCCCCAGGCAGTGGCCCTTGTCACCTCTACTCACCGCCGCCCTTGTGCGTCTTTCTCCGCAGGCCCCCGGCATCTCCAAGGGGGACAATCCGTCCCAGGGACTGGCCACCAGCATCCGGTGGGGACAGACGCCCATCAATCAGTCCACGCCCTGGGACACTGATGAGCCACCCTCCAAACAGATGAGGGAGAACGACAACCCAGGTGTGTAGGTGGCACTGCGCAGAGCCGTGAGGGGCGGACAGGGGGACCCCCACTTCGCATGGGCCTCATTCCCCTGCAGCAGCTGTGTCTCTGCTTCCCTCCACCTTGGGAAAGCCTTGGGGAGGCCAGGACTATAGAGGGTGGGTTTTGCACCTGTGCCTTCTCTGCTGCCTTCCACAAGGGGACTGTGGTTGTGGCCTTGGGGCAACATGTCTTTTTTGCCACAGCCTCTGATTGGGGGGGGAGGGGGGGGGGGAACTTCCAACTTTTCGCTGGGTGGCCAGAAGTCTCCAGCCCCCACCGTGACACCACATCTCTCCATCTTGACCCGAGATGCCCGACGCCTTTCCAGCTTAGCTTGAGAAGTCTGGTGCATTTCGCCAGGCTCCCTGGTCAGTCGGGAAGAGGAGGGAGCTGGGGAAGACATCTCCCCTTCTTCTGACGTGGGGCACAATCCCCATTGGCGGTCCCCTCCATACACTGCCTGCATCACTCAGTCATGGGGAGTTTCTTCACCAGTGTGTGTTGACCTCTAAGTTTGCACATCTTGTAACCGAAACCATAAATCTCCATCGCCCTTGGAGGACGAGTCTCCTTCGAAGGATCTCCCCGGTCCTCACTGCAGTCCTGAGACGGCAGCTTTAGTCACGGCCACGCTGCTGAAGGAGACTCGGCCTCAGAGAAGCCTCGTGCCTAAGGCAACCATGCCAGTGCATCTTGTCAAAGTCATCCTCCTCTTTGGCGCTGTCCCTCTTCTGTTTTGCCAAGCATGATGTCCCTCTCCAGGGACCACTCTCTCTTGACAGCACATCCAAAGACATGAGACGAAACCTTGCCGTCTTTGCCCCCAGAGGAGTATTTCGACAGCCCCTCTTCCCAGACAGATGTGTGTGTGTCCTCTTGCCAGTCCAGGTCCTTTCCACCCTCTTCGCCAGCGCCCCAATTCCAAGGCACCCATTCTCCCTCCCTCTCTCGTTTGGTGTCCAAATTCCACATGCCTGAGAAGCCCCTGGCTTGGGTCAGGCACACCTTAGTCCTCAAAGTAGCATCCTCGCTTCCCAACTTTTTTAAGAGGTCTCCTGCAGCAGATACGGCTATGGCCACCAGCCCTTTGACCTCCTGACTGCTGCTTCCAGGAGGGTTGATTGTGGCTCCCATCCTCGACACATCCATCTTTCCTCCGCCTGTCATGATGTGACCCACTGGTACTGTGGTGAGGATCTGAACTCTCCTCATCCTGAGTGGTAACCGTGCCGAAGACTCAGACTCAAACCTGGACACCGTGTCCAAGGTTGTACATCCTGAGCAGCCTCCTGATTCTGCTGCAGGGTGCCCAGTGGGTTGGAGCCACTCGTTGTTGTTTGTTTTTTTATTAAGAACCCTTTCTGGTGGGCTCGTACATCGGTTTTCACAATACATAAATACATAGACTGTGCCAAGCACCTTCGCATATCTGCTGCTGTTACCATTCTCCAAATATCCGCTTTTCCGCTTGAGCCCCTGATAGCGGCTTCCCATCCTTTCCCCTCTGTCCCTGCTCTCCCTCCCCCACCAACTTTCAATATTTTAGAGATTATTATGGTTCTGTCATATCTTTCACTGCCCGACCTCTCCTCCAGCCCCCTCCTTGGAGGTCTGCCCTCCAGAGAGGAGGCTATGTGTAGATCCTTGCAGTTGGTTCCGTCTCTCTACCCCACCTTCTCTCCACACATCCGATAGCTCCAATCTCACCACTGGCCCCAAGGGGCTCATCTCTCGTTGGTTCTCCATAGCTTCAGGTCCCCTCTCTACCAGTGTACCTTCTCCAGTCCATCTGGATTTGCAAGGTAGAGGTGGAACCATGATAGTTGGGAGGAAGAAGACCTCAGGAACTAGAGGAAACTTGTATGCATCATCACTGCCTGGCTGCACCTTGACTGGTCTGCCTCCTCCCCGTGACTCCCCTGTAAAGGGGTGACCAATTACCCACCAATGGGCCTTAGGTCCCCACCCTGCTCTCCCCCTCATGCGTAATGATGTGATTCTTGTTCTCGATGCTCGATATCTGCTCCCTTCGGCCCCTCTTGATCACACAGGCTGGCGTGCTTCTTCCATGTGGGCTTTTCTGCTTCTGCGCTGAACCGCCACTCGTTTATCTTCAAGTCTTTGAAACTCCAGACACTTTATCATTTGGTAACTGGGCACCATCCATTCCTTCCACTCTGTTTGTATCTGTATACATTTGTCTTCAGCGATCATATCAGGAATCAATTGATGCATTGATTTTGATTTTTGTTCTTTGATGCCTGATACCTGATTGTTTCAACACCTCCTGGTTGCACAGGCTGGTGTCCTTTTATGGTGGGCTTTGTTGCTCCTAGCTGCTTGTTTATGCTCAAGCCTTTAAGACCCCAGACATTGTATCTTTTGATAGCTGAGCACCATCAGCTTTCTTCACCACTCTTGCTCATGCTCCCACATATCCTCAGCGGGCACCTTGAACCACTGGCTTTAAGATTGAGTATCCAGCAGGGTTCTTGTTGAAAATCACAGATTACTGATCTGGGTATTCTGGATGCAGGTGCCTTACCTGCTGCTGTGTCCCCAACACCCGGCCCAGGGCGACGGGGGCAGTTGGCGTGTGTTAAGATGTGTAACAGGCAGGTAACATCTCTTCTGTCTCCCCTGCAGGCACAGGACCCTGGGTGACCACGGTGGCCGCCGGCAGCCAGCCCACCCTGATTGCACACTCCTATGGAGTGGCTCAGCCTCCCACCTTCAGCCCGGCGGTGAACGTCCAGGCCCCGGTCATTGGGGTGACGCCCTCACTGCCGCCCCACGTGGGGTCCCAGCTCCCGCTGATGCCGGCCCACTACTCACTCCCACAGCCGCCCTCCCAGCCGCTGAGCAACGTGGTGGTCAACATGCCCACCCAGACCCTCTACGCCAGCCCACAGCCCCTGGCTGTGTCCTCGATGCCCGGTGTGGGGCAGGTGGCCCGCCCAGGACCTGCCGCGGTGGGCAACGGCCACATGGCAGGGCCCCTGCTGCCTCCACAACCGCCAGCCCAGCCGTCCGCCGCTGTGCCCAGTGGGGCCCCTGCCACCAATGGACCCCCCACCTCTGACTCGGCCCCCGGGCTACAGATGCTGCGGACCATTGGCGTGGGGAAGTACGAGTTCACCGACCCAGGGCACCCCAAAGGTAAGGGAGCCGCCCACCGGCCCCTGTGTGCCCCCCCCTGGTTTCCCTGGGTGGTCTCTGCCGCAGGGACAGACACTACAAGGAGAGGCAGGACTCACTCAAGGAAACCTGCCCTCCTGATAGCTCCTCAACCCAACCCAGAGGCTGCAGGGGAGCCTGGCCTGACCTGGGGGAGGGGTGGGGAGACATGGCAGGGAAGCAGGTTGGGGGAGGGAAACAGGAGAGGGCAGGAAGAGGGAGAGGAGGAAAGATGGGGAGAGCCGTGGGGCTCATTGACTTGTCCCTACCCCATTCCTCATTCTGACCTCTCCCAAGTGCAGAATACAGAGCAGTTCCTCACTGCCCAGAGGGCTCCAGGAACAAGTCCTCCGGGGGTCTCCTCCATTTCCCACTAACAGAGGACACAAAGATGAGTGTCTGTCCCAGACAAACCCCCTGGGCGGCGCTCAGGAGAACCCTATCTCCCCAGCCTTCAGCCAGGAGTCTTCCCCCAACCACCCTGAGCTGCTGGGGTCCTGTGAGCCCCTGCAGCCTCACCTCCCACTAGCCCGGGCCCAGAAGGGTTCTCATGCCAGGAAGACAGAGGCAGACCCAGGTGAGCACAGTCCAGGAAGGTGGACCACTGGGAGTGTTGTCCCAGGGCCAAGCCCTGGCCTGGATCCCCCCCTTGAGTTAGGGCATACACTGACCCAACTGTTTCCCCATGAGCATATCAGAGTAGAGCTGGGCTTCACAGGGTTCTCGGCGGCTGAGGTTCCCGCTCTTGGTTGCCAGGCCTTTCTTCTGAGGCCCCTCTGGGGACATATAAGCCACCAACCATTTCTGGGGCAGCTGAGCAACTTAACTGTCTGCACCACCCAGAGATTCCAGGTTAGGACAAAGAGCATCAGTAGATGAGCCCCAGTCTTGGTGTCCGTCTGAGCATCCGGCTCAGACTGGGGTGTAGAAGGTGCAGGAGGACAGGCGCTGGACAGAAGAGGAGGCAGGTATGCAGGGGCAGTCTGCCCTCATGAGCATCGCCCTGTCTCCTTTGAAAGGGGCACTGGGTGTTCTCCTTGGGCCCAGGGCATGTGGACGGCCAGACGCTCCATCTCAGGCAGTTCCTCAAAGTCCCTTGCCATCGCATCTCAGAGGGCCCAGCATCTGAACAGAGCAACAAATCCAACTCACTGTGCTCTTCCCCGCCTGCTCTCCCAAATCTCTATCTTTATCCCTTGGAGTAATTTTCAGGCCTTGTCAAACATCCCAACAACAAAGCCCGTGTCTAGCTCTCTGTTGGGTTTAATTCCCAATCTGATTGAGCCCTAACTGCCTTTGTTTGGGAAATCAGCACTAGTTTTAAATGACAGAATTATAGAAAATTACATCTAAATTCTGGCAAACTCTTGCTTTGTTTAAGATTTTTTTTTTCAAAAAAATTGACTAAATTGATTTCTTTGTTTGAATTGTTTTGGTTAAGCTCCCTCTCCCATTACCTAAAATCGATCAATAAATAAATAGACCCTTGCTCCCAGCTTCTGAGCCCCCAGCTCTGAAGAGGATGGCCCTCAGCCCTCAGCACTGGCTGGGCTTCTCACTTCCCTCCATAGGGAGCCGTCACCACCATCCCTCCCCTGGGAAGGGCTTTGAAACACTGTGTGAGTGTCCGACGGGCCCAGGTGGCACTGACGACCCTGATTTGGGGCTTCGCACAGAGTCAAGATCTGAATATCGTCAGCTGTCAGAGCCAAGGGGTTCCGGAAGACGTGGGAATGAGGACAGGCCTCTGCCGTGCCCCCATGGACACTGGGTCAGTGGCCATCACAGAACCAGCCCTGTGAGATCTGTGCCTGGGCCACTGAGCAGCAGATGGGGGCCCAGGTCCCATGCCCACCCATGGGAGGGGAAGAGAGGGGGTTCCTCCTGGTGGGGCTTCCTCTTCCAGCCGCTGTGGCTAGACAGTGCAAGTGAGGGCAGGGATAGTGGGGACCTAGAACTGGACTTTGTCCCCAGGCTCCGTTGAGCCAGCAGTGTGGGCTGGGGAGGTCCCTCTAGGTCCAGCCGTCCGCCCGGCTGGTTCCCGTAGGTGGCCAGCTCGATGGCTGTTTCCTCAGAACTTGCGTTGCAGTTAGGGCCATCTCCGGCCGGTTTATCCCCATCGACATGCAGAGCCACAGTGGCTGGGTGGGTTATACATTGGAATATCAACTTCAAGGTCAGCAGTTCAAAACCACCAGCTGCTCCCCTAGCGAAAGACGGGGTTTTCCACGCCCGTAAAGAATTACAGCCCTTGAAAGCCACAGGGGCAGTTCTGTCCTGGCCTGTAGGGTCCGCATCAATCAGAATCGACTCGATGGCAGTGAGATTTTTTTTTCTTTGTTTAGTTTTTTTTTTTTATTTCAGGGAAAGGAAAACGATGAAGTTTGCATGGACTAGGGGCTCATAATCAGAGCTCAGGCAGTGTGTGTGTGTGTGTGTGTGTGTGTGTGTGTGTGTGTTCAAGTAATTTCTCCCTTCATTTCTAATCTGAAAAGCCTTTATTGCTAAAGCTATCATTTGTCAGCCCTAATGTCAAACAACAGCATATGTTATATATACGTACATGTGTCTATATGTCTATATGTACATGTATACATAGACATGAGGGACCTGAATTTTGAAACCAAATCGTCACTTGGTGCTATGTTAGAGTCCTACTCCTGACAGGAATCCGTGGACTTGGATGTGGGTCACTTTCCTGCTGCCCCTCCAGATTGTGCATCCCCGAAACCCAATTGATTTCATACTCCTAAGTGACAGGCAGCTGGCCCAGGGCGGGGACAGGAGGTGCACCCTGCTGGCACCGACATTAGTACAAACACCGCTGAATGCAAGGGGGAAGCGCTTCCCTCTTCCTCCCTTCGCCATGTGAAGCCTTGCCCAGCATTATAATAAGATCCACCTTGGGGAGCCGAGAGATCTTGCTCATTAAAAATCCCAAGATTCTTCCCACTATGGTTTGACGTGACAACCTGGTCTCTCCCGGGGTTGAGTAATTACGGGGCGATCACCTCGCGGAGAGCGGGTCTTGCCAACCGGAGGGACGGGCCACCGGTATTTTTAGACTTCATTAGTGCCCTGATTTAAAATTTCACATTTTGTTTCTCGTAATTATCTTCCAATTGACTGAGCTGAGATTTCAACGGGGGCTAGGTGAGTTGGCTTTCCCCAAAAAAAGTGTTGGGGCTTTCATTTAAAACTTAACCAATTGAAAAATAAAGGTGCCACGGAAATGCTTTTTGATTTGCGATAGGTCAAGTGTTTGTCTCTCATCTGTGACTAGAGAAGGCAGCTTGCATGCAATTCACTTTAATGAGTGTTATTTAAATGCATGGAGCACATATAGGGCCGTGTGTGTGTGTGTGTGTGTGTGTGTGTGTGTGTGTGTGTGTGTGAAGAAACCTACAAGATAAATCTTCCTCTATCCACAATTTTGGGGTGGGAGCAATTGGTAGGGTTTACTTTTCATCACCAGGTATTCCATGAGGTTAGAGCTTAGGCTGCTCACCCACAAGGTCAGTGGTTCAAACCCACCAGTCACTAGGCAGGAGAAAAAAAAAACATGAGGCTTTCTGCTCCTGGAAATCTTTAGAGCCTTGAGACTCGCCAGGGACAGTTGTCGTCGGTGCTAGAGGCTGGACTGACTCTGAGTCAAAGAAGGCGGTATCTTCCGTTGAAGGCACCCTGACGACAATGTGTGTCAGTGTTGGACTGCCAGTCACTGCGGGGAAGAGCATCGAGGCTCTCTGCTCCAGGAAGCGGCTGTTACAGCCTCGGAAGCTCCTAGAATAGGGTCGTGATGCGTCTGGATCGACTCGGTGCCAGGGGTTTGGGCTAGGTGATCTATTGAACACCGATTCCAAGCAGGATGGCTTGTGTGCAAAGGGATAAGGGGAGCTGGGGGTCGTGCCATCTGAGTCCTGGAATGAGACCCGGGCACTGTGTGCCCTGGTTGGACTGGGACCTCTGAGTCAATCCAAGCACAGATAAGGCCCAGAAGTCCAATGTCCCTGCACCACGGGAACCCTGCTGGAGACTTGGGCTAAGGAGTTTACCCCAGGGGCATGGATGATTGGTGTCCCTCATCAGGACCCTGTCGGACAGGACAGGACAGAACTGCCCCTTTGGGTTTCCAAGACTATCAATCTTTACAGGAGCAAGCCGCCTCGTCTTTCTCCTTCAGGGCGTCTGGTGGATTTGAACAGCTGCCCGTGTGGTTAGCAGTCCAGAGCCTCATTCACAACACTTCCCAAAGCTTACCAGGTCCGAAGTGCTGTGTCCGTCTGCCCCCCTCAGAAAGGGGGTGACGGCCCACTTCAGAGGCGTGGTTCGAGGATGAGTGGGTTATTCCACGTGAAGCGCTCGGGCCAGGCCTCCCCCACAGTGGTCATTAGAAATGTGTGAGCCATGGTGACTGTCACATGTGGTAGCAGGGTCATCTCCCAGGGTTCACAGCTTTCCAGGATCCTGTCGTAAAGGGACCAAGCCCAGGGCCTGTTTGTCTTCCTGAGCCTTAGGAGAGTATGTTAACGAACACCCAGGCATCCGTGCTGGCCAACGGAAAAGTGCTGGCCTTCCCCATGGCAGGCCCCATGGGGGCCAGACCCCATTATCTACGCCAAGGGCTATATGGCTTCCCTACTGACTCCAGAATCCAGAAACACCCCCCCCCGCCCCCACATCTGTCATCAGCGCTCCTCAGCATCCTGGAACACTCGGTTTAGTGTCAGGGTGTTTGTGACAGTGGCCTCCTTCATGGCCACATGAACAGACTGGATAAAGAGACTTACGTGGCCCCTTTACCACCCAGCCATGTCTCTGGGTTACCCCAACCTCTCCAACCCACCCCGCAGCGCTGCAGGAGGTCTAGCGTCAAGATTACAGCCTACCTTGAGTGCGGCGATCATCGTACAAGTCTTCCTGATAGGACTGGACTGTGGGAGCATGCGACGTGGGGGTGATGTGCTAACAAAACGGTTTTGGAAGAATTAAAAAGGAAAGCTACATGACAGCCGAGAAAACCCTCTGGTCCTGAGGCAGGGGTCATCAGGGATGGGGATCGAATCAATGGCAGCAGGATGGGCCGTGGTCTGCCTGCCCATCGGCCACCACGGGGGTAGGAGCCGGCGGCAGGCAGCACAAACAGAGGCGGGAGCTCAGGTTCTGCATCAGAAGACATGGGTACCATGCCAGTATCACCAGCCACCCATCGAGGGCCTGGGTACCAGAAAAACGAGTGCCCCCAGCCCCAGGGCTCTCCTCTGTAACACTGTGCAATCCTCAAAGTCTGGCTTTGAGGGCCAGAGGCACAAAGGGGCCTCAGAAAGGTCGAGCGGGGATTCCGCGATCTTTTCATTCCATTTCCCATACATTTTTAAGAATCCCACCTCCCCGACCCTTATCTCTGTAAAGTCTTTGTGTTAGGTTTCTGGGGTGCTTGACCTCAGTTCTGACTTCTGGACGCTGAAAGAATTCACAGGACAGAAGCCCTTTTGTAAATCCAAGTGCCCAGATTTTAACATTGGTAAAGCAGGACACCATGGACCATGAGGGGGCAGGGAGGGGAGAGAGAGTTCCTTTTATTAAAAATTTGATCCAGGCTGAACCCCGGTGGCGCAGTGGTTGTGCGTGGGACTGCGGCCCACTGGGACGGAGGTTCAATTCCAGCAGTGGGGCTGGGCCTCCTCCTCCCACCACCGGAGAACAGTGATGCCCCCCCCAAAAAAAAAAAAATTTGATCCATAGGGCTGAGCCCTGGTGGCATAGTGGTTGTGTGCGGGACTGCAGCCCACAGGGTTGACAGTTCAAATCCAGCAGCAGCTCGGCAGGAGCAAGGCTGGGCTTCCTACTCCCACCAGAGCAGTGATGCCACACACACACAAAAAAATTTTTTTTATCTATATGGAGCAACAAAAATGTTCATAGAGTGCAAAAATAATATTGTAATATATTTAATTTTAAAACGCCACAGGACTCGGGACAAATTGTTAAAAAGTGGGACGTCTGGTCACTTTTTAACTTAGGCAGGAAAGGTAAGGTGACCAGACATTCTGCTTTTTAACAATTTAACAATGTCCCATGGTGTTTTAAAATTAAAATAGATATATTACAATACTATTTTTGCATTCTATGAAAATTTTTGTTGCTCCCGATAGACCAAATTTTTAATCAAGAACCACCACCCCTGGCCCCCGGTCAGTGGTGTCCAGCTTAAAATCTGGTCACCTTAGGAAGGGGCGTTTCCGGTATGTCAGTCTCAGGAGGTTTGTGCTATTTTTGGAATGCGTGCGAGGCCGTGCGGGGGGACCGTGCCAGAGTTCACAACCAAAGGTGGTCCCTTTATGGCAGCGCAGGAAAAAAACACGTGGGAAAAGTGTATGAGAAAGAGAGACAGATGGCCCTGGACCCCACCTTCTCCTGAGGGGTCGTGGTTGAGGGTCTGGACTGATCTTGTGGGCTGAGGTGAAGCACCCCCGTGATGTTGACCTTCCCCTGCAGCTGGGTGGCCTTCCTCTCTCCCAGGCTTGGCTTTGGATGGATTCGTGGCTGCGTTCAGGCACACCTGTCATGTCGCGCGCGCGCGGCCCAGGGTCCATGCCTGGTCTGCTTTGGACTGTACCCCTAGGCGTCTCATGTGTGCCTGCTTCTTTTCCAGCCCCTTGATTATGGCCTGGCCAACGACTTTCGGTTTGGGGTAGGCATCGGGTGGAGACAGTCCCCTTTACCCCTAATCTATCTACCTGCCGCTAGCCCCTTGCCAGGCACGGAGAAAGGGTGGCTATAGGGTGGCTGCTGGCAGTGAGTTTGGTTTGACTTGGGCTCTTAATATGGCCTTTAAATGTCTGAGAACCCTGACGAAAGAGATGTTATCTCGGCGGCCGCTTTGGCAACAGATCTCTGTTTCATAAATCTGGTTACTCTCCACACAAACCTGGGGCCAAACCCACCATCCCCCTGTTACCCTACTTCTCTCTCCAGACCCCAGCCCCAGAAGTCTGCATCTCTGAGCCCAGGAACGTGGGAACCCAACCTCTCCGCTGTCCTCCCTGTCAGGTCCCCCTCGCCAGGTCGTTCTCGCCCCAGCTCTGCCAGCAAGAGTCCGCCTTCCCTCCCCGGGCTCAGCCCTCCTGGGGGTTGTTAATCATTAATTAGCGGGTTGTGAAGGGCTTAACGGGTTTGTTAACAGATCATTTGACTAGAAGTGATCCAGGCAAGCGGAAAAAGGCAGCCAGACCACCCAGCACACACGCCACCTCGCAGCAGGAGGTGACCCCTGGCCACCCTGTCAGTTCCTGTCTCTGGGGACTCCACAGCTCAGCAGGCACCACAGAGAGACCCCTCTGCCCGTTGAGCTGAGGGCCGTGGTGGGGAGTGATGGTGGAGTTCTGAAACCCTCCTTCCAGAGGAGTCCAGATGCTGATGGGAGCATGTCCTGCCCAGGGACTTCAGCTCCTGGGGCTGACCCACCCGCCAGGGCAGCCAGCCAGCTGCCCTGCTTCCAAGCCCTCTCCCCTCCCAGCGCTGGGGAGTCCGAGTGGCACCAGCAGGGCTGGGTGACACGCTGAGGTCTAAGTCAGTGGCACCAGACACCAGGCACGAGTTGCGAAACTCATTAGGTCCCTACTGTGTGCAGAGCCCATGAGACACTGAATTGATAAAACAGGAGGCTCTTGCAGTGGGGTGGGGGGTAGAGGGGGTGTCAAAGCCCACCCCAGAGCTGCCTGCCCTCCACGGGTAAAGTCAAGAGGACTGGCAGTCATGGCTGCAGGAGCTCAGTGAGAGAGCTCAGTGCAGACTGGGGTGGAAAGACTGCTCTGGGATTTTCAGGGCAGCTGAAATGAGAGAGAGGAGGCAGGTCAGTCTACCAACAGGGACTCAGAACAAAGACTGCTTAAGCATAGAATGATGGTTTTGATTCCTCTGCGATGGAGCTGCACAGATGTAGCCCCCGACTCATGCCCGCCACGCTTTGAGACCCGTTCACCGCGGGATGATTTAAACTTCAGGGCCTTGAGAAAGCCCAGTTTCTGCCTTGCATGCCAAGTCCCAGGGAGCTTCTCAGACCCCTCGGCCAACTAACTGCCTCTCAGCCCCTGTGTAGCCACTGAGGAGCCATGATTTCAAACAACGTTCTCCTTCAGTGGTTCTCAACCTTCAGACAGTTCCTCATGTGGTGGGGACCCTCCACCCATACAATTGTTTTCCTTGCTACTTCAGCACTGTACCTTTGCTACTGCTCTGAGTCAGCTGACTCCTAGGAGAGACTAGTCAACCCCCAAAGGGGTCACAACCCACAGGATGAGAACTGCTGCCTTAGAGGAAGCCCAAGCCCTTCCAGTGTGACACCAAGCACTTCTGTTCTTCCTGCGCCTGGCTTATCCAGCGTCCTGCTCCGCAACCCCCAGCCCCATGTCCCAGAGCCTCAGGTCCACACAGCCCGGGCTAGCAGCTGCTAGCTCTCCCCCAGCTTCTGCTGCACCAGGGTCGGGGGCTACTTTCCAGCCTGCTTGGCACGGGGAAAGGAGAGCCCTTTCACGCATCCCAGTTCCAATGAGTTATAAACCTTTTGCCTTTTCGCTGTGAGTATTCTTGGTCGTTCCTGGTTGTCTGGATCTTTTCAGAGCTGCATTCTTACCACCTTTTCCATGCCTCACTATCAAATGGCTCACTGCTCCCTCCCTGTTCACGGCGCCGTGACGACCCTGAGCCCAGAGTCATCCCTAGTTGGGGTTCGATGATTTATTTCCATCGAGCCTGGGAGGGAACTCCCGGTCATCCAGTGAGATTGGGAATCGGCTTTTCACCCCTGAGGACTAAGCAGGGGCTGTTGCCGGCCTCCCTGGTTGCCCGAGTCTTCCCTGTTTTGTGGTCAAGAGCTGGCTTCCTGTAACTGCCACAGGCTTGCCCTCTGGGGCCATCCAGATCAAAGCTCGTCCCTGTTCTACATGACAGCCCTTCCGAGTTTTGAAGATGGCAGGATTTCCTTTCCTACAGATGAAATCTCCCCAGTGACCTTTATCACGCTGCTCTCCACCTGCTCTGCTCTACCTTGTTGCAGCGCTTCATAAAGGGGCACCAGAGGAGAGGCTGAGAGGCCCAGAGGCGCCCTCTCCTCCTTGACCTTGAGCCTGACGCAGTGAGTATTCTAACACTCCTATCATGGCAATAGCTTATCCGTGCAAAACATGCACATGCCCACACAGGCGCGAACTTCCAAATTAAGAAGGGGGGGGGGGCAGAGAATCCCTCAGGAATTCTGTCCACTACACTGCTTCCTTTGAAGTCTTTCTTTCAGCAAGATGTCTCTGTAAAGTCTTGACCAGGAGCCCTGGTTGTGTGTGTCCTGGTTATGAGTTGGGCTACTTACTGCAAGGTCAGTCGTTCAAAACCACCAGCCGCTGTGAGAGAGAAAGACAGGACTTTCTTCTCCAGTCAAGAGTCCAAGTCCCAGGAACTCGCATGGGGCGGTTCTGCCTTGTCCTGTAGGGTCCCTGTGATGGGCAGCTACTCGGGGGTAGTGTCTTTGGTTGGGGCAAGTCTTGGCCACAAGGTAAAGAGAATCAAGCCATTGAGTTTTTCGATGATTTCCTTCTGAAGCAGACATTTGGCATCTCAGTCGAGCTTGCCCCCTTGCTTCCCCACCCCGACCCCAGCAGTGCTTTCCCAAGGTGCCACCCATCACCAGCACTGGCAGTGAGAATTGACTTCCACGTGTTACTCTATCCTCTTCCTTCCTGCCACCCCGACCCCTTCTCCCACCACCCCAGTGAACGGCAGAACCACCTTACCTCACACGTTGCTTAGAGAGAAAAACAAAAACTCCGTTTGCAGGTGGGGAAACTGAGATTCAGAGATGTCACTAAAATATCACATTTGACCAATAAACTAATACAAGTCAGAAAATGCCCCCAAAAAAAGGAAAGAGAGAAGAAACCACCCCATGCGATGACCCCCATGATCCAGGTGTCCTGTGTAGCAACTTTATCCACCGCTAATGACTTCTTCATCCTAGAAGCCCTCGCTGCCCACAGATTGAACACAACCTGAGATGGACCCAGAGCCTGCCGGGGCTGTCGGGCCTGATTGCCAGGCTTCCCAGGCCCAGCCCACGGGGCACCCCTGCAGGGCAGCTAAAGCCAGAGCAGTTCATTCCCACGCAACCGGCCATGGCACGGCACACAGCATGAGCCAGAAAAAGAGGTGGCAGGGCGGTCACGAGACACACACACTTCAACACAGGGCAGAAGGCCAAGACATAACATGGGCAGGAGCAGGAAGGGCCCTGGAAGTGTGCCTTGACTTGGGAGAAGATACTGTCCAAAGAGGAGGAAGATGACAAGCCCGTACACCTGTGAGACTGGGGAAGAGGAGCCCACACCCACACTTCCTGGGTCTGGTGGCTTCTTCCAGGAGTACCTGCTCTCTGTAATTCGAGAAGGACGCTTAATGGTCAAGAACTATATGGATAAGCATCGATGGCCACTAAGATGTTCATGTCCCCAGGAAGAGGTCTCTCGAAGTGGACCTAGACTTGCTGACAGGTGATTTTCAAGCTTTGGTCTTCCTTTGTGGGTCTTTCAGTAAGTCGGGGCTCGTTTAAACAACCCAATTCTTCCTGGGGATCTAAACAGTGATCAGCCATGATCAGCCATCTAAGTCCAGAGCACATGAAGGGCTGGTCGTAGGAGCCCCATGAGTGTACCCAGCATGCCATGCTTTAGTCAACTCCCAGCTAGAACCTGAGGCGTCCCCGATGTTTGGAAACTGTCATGTGGTGATTCAGAAGAAACCTGGTCCATCTGGCCATTTGAACAGACAGGTTTCAGAAATTCTGGTTGCTCTGGTATTTTGGTCTTCCTTCCATATGGAAACAGTCATTCCTTTCTTGGGCTCAAAGCAGTTTTATAAGACAGGCTATTTGGAGTCTGGGCAGTGTTTTCAGGATTCCTGCTTTAATGTCATACATTAAATTCTCTGTCAGAGAGCCGAGAAATAGACTCCTAGACTGTCCTGAGTCTTTGCAGTCATGAAACCCCTGAAACTGGAAGACTGGCCCTGCTGGGTGGCCCCATCACTTATGATTGACCAAGGACTACCTCTCCAGGGAGCTGATGGGCAGTGAAGGAATCCTGGAAGTCCAGGAATTCTGTGTTTATCTGCTAACCAAAGTGGAGGTGTGGCGGTGTGTTTTTGTAACAATGGCTGACTTGGAAATCCTGTGGGGCAGGACTAGTCTGTCCTATAGGTCACTATATAAGTCCAGGTAGACTAGAGAAACAAAATGCATAGATACACATATGTAAATAAGAAAGAGGTTTACACACAAGAGCAATTGAATATTGAGAACACATCCCAGCCCAGTCCAGATCAAGTCCCTAAGTCCACTACTAGTCCATATATCCAATACCATTCTATAAATTCCTCTTCAGACTCACAAAACACATGCAATGATGCCAGATGCAGGAGGCTCACAGGCCAGTGGGTGGGCAGTCTTGTGGATCCAGTGGCGTTGTAAGCATCTCAGCACTGGCAGGGGTCTCCACGAGACTTCTCTGACTCCAGAGGTCTGGCTGCATCAGGGGAGATCCGTGTGGCTTCTTCAGCTCTCAGGACATCGTGCTATGTGCCTCGTCAGTAAAGCGTCTCTCAGGGAGTGAGCTGAGAGAACGTATCTCTTGCCTCCAAGGAGGAAAAGACAGGAGTTCCCAGAATTCTCGGGAGAAAGCCCGGCCCACACAGAGATCTCATTGGCTATGACCCTATGGACTCCACCCCTTCACTCTTAAACCTCTCACGTCCCAAATTGACCCCAGATTATGTAACTATCACAGTCACTATAAGTTGGGATCCATGCAAAGGCATTGATGGGAAGTGACTGGTGGCGGGCAGCCAGTCTTGTGTTGCTGCCTCCTGGGAGACAGGGGAACTTGAGATTCTATGTCAACTTGGCAAGGTCATGGTTTGTTTGTTTGTTTTTTTAATCGTTTTATCGGGGGCTCATCCAACGCCTATCATGATCAATACATACACCAATGGCATGCAGTCCGCATTTGCACATTTGTTGCCATCATCATTCTCAGGTCATGGTTCTCAGTGGTTTGCAGAGGTTCCATCATCGCCCATCCTCCGCTTCTCTCTGAGCTGAGCAGCCAGCCAGGGGAAAAGAGGGTTTCCTTCAGGGTGTGGGCCGCACACAATGCACGTGGATGTCCTCGCCAACCTCCTCAGTGAGTCCCGCATCGGACCCATCCTCCGGAAAGCAGAATTGGACCGGACAGACTCAGTCACTAGCTGAACCCTGACACCGGATTCTTGATCCGTCGAGGGAAGGCTGGAAGGGTAGGAGAAACCATTGGAACTGCTCCTACCTTGGGAAATAGCAACGCCGGATCACATTCCGAGAGGGCGGGCAGAGATCCATGTGACCATCAAGGACTTACAGGATACAGGAGTAAAGATTCCCACTGCCTTCCCCTTCCGCTCACCTATTGGGACCCGTGCAAAAAAACAACTGGTTCTTGGAGAATGAGAATGAGTGCAGCAAACTTAACCAGGTGGTGACTCGTGGCAGCGGCTGTTTCTGATGTGGCGTCAGTCCTTGAGAAGATGAGGACATCTCCTAGTACCTGCTGTGGAGCTACTGATTGGGCCAGCACCTTGCTCGCCATTCCGGTTTCAAAGGAGCACCAGCAGCAATCTGCCTGCACTGGCAAAGGAAGCAATCTCTACCTTTGCTGCCTGCCTTCGAGGTTTATCCCCAAGCCTAGGCTAGAATTTAGTCTGCAGGGACCTCAGTCCCCTCTCCACAAGGCATCAGAATGGCCCATGGCATTGCTGGCATTATACTGGTTGGACCTAGGAAGAAAGACATAGCTGCACTACTGAAGACCCTTGCGTCCTAGATGTGGGAAATTGATCCCACAAAAATGTAGACCTCTTCGGACTGAGCCCCGGTGGCATAAGTGGTTGAGTGCAGGACTGCGGCCCGCGGGCTTGGTGGTTCAAATCCAGGGGCGGCTCTCAGGAGCAGTGCTGGGTAGGTCCCACGACCACCAGAGGGCAGTGATGCCCCCCCCCCAAAAAAAAATGTAGACCTCTTCAGTATCAATGAAATGTCTAAGATTTCTGTGGTGTGGGGCACATTGATGTATTCCATCTATACTAAAGGGAAGGATAAATTCCAGCCCCTCTTACACGTGAAAAGGAAGCGCAGTGCTTGCTGGATCTCTCTGGATTGTGGAAATAATCTATCCCTCCTTTGGGTGCACTGTAAGGGACTCAAAACGCTCTGGGTTTATATAAAGTCAGGAACAAGAGAAGGCCCTGCAACAGGTTCAGGCATCCAAGCAAGCCTCTCTGCCAATAGGCCATTTAACCTGGCTGATCAGATGGTCCTCAGAATGCCCATGGTAGATAGAGACGCTGTGTGACGTCTTTGGTAGGCCCCTATTGGTTAACTACAGTACCAATCTTTAAGACTTTGGAATCACACCCCTGCCAACCTCTGCAGATAATCACTATCCTCTTGAGAAACATCTTTTGACTTGGTAGAGACTGAAGGCTTAACCATGAGCCACCCCTATGGACCTGAGCTGCCCTTCATCAGCTAGCTATTATCTGCCTCAGAGAGCCATAGTATCAGACTGTCCAGTAGGACTCCATGATGAAATTAAAATGGTATAGATGACCTTGGACTTGGGCAGGACCCAAAGGCTCAAGTCAAGTTACATAAGGATGTGGCTCGAGGTCCATGGTGTCCCCTCCGGGAGCATTACCTTCCTTCTCCCCGTCTACACCTATGGCCTCGTGAGGAGTTCTTTATGATCAGTTGACTGAGGAAGAGAAACCCCTATGTTTTATGGGTGCTGAGCAATGTGCAGGCACCACTTGAGAGCAGTACAGTGCCCTTTCCAGAGTCCAGGAGGGTAGGAAAATGCCCTCAAGGGGCAGAGTCTTCAGCAATGCTCCTGGTCCTTCCCTTTTTTCTAGAAGGTGAAATGGGTACGTGTAGGAATGTATACTGTGGCCAAGGGTTTGACTACGTGGCCAGGGTCTTGAAGGGAAGCTGTTTGGGAAATTGGTGACCAGGAGACATGGGAAAGAGGTCGAATGCACTGAAGAAGTGAAGGTATTTGTGTCTCATGTGACTGCTCACCAAGGGGGGGGACCTTGACAGAGGAGGATTTCAGTCATCAAATGGATAGACAAGATGATGGATTCTGTGGCTTCTAGGCAGTCTCTTTCCCCAGTCACTGCTCTCGTTGCTCAGTGGGTGCATGAACAAATGGGTGCATGGCCAGGCTAGAGGGGGTGGGGGTTATAGGCATGGGCTCAGCGTCATGGATTTCCGCTCACCATGGACAACTAGACCACTTGACTACCAATGAGTGCCCCATGTGCCAGCAGCAGAGACCAACACTTAGTCCTTGATATGGAACCATTCCTGGGCGGGGCGGTGGGGGGGGGCGGGGAACCAGCCAACAACATGATAGCAGCTTGCCTTTTTAAAAAATCATTTTATTGGGGGCTCATACAACTCTTATCACAATCCACACATCCATCCATTGTATTGTGTCCAGCACATTTGTTGCTATCATCATTCTCAAAACATTTGCTTTCTACTTGAGGCCTTGATTTCATTTCCCCTCCCTCCCTGCGCTCCCTCCCTCATGAACCTTTTATAATTTATAAATTATTATTTTGTCATGTCTTACACTACCTCACATCTCCCCTCACCCACTTTTCTGTTGTCCGTTCCCCAGGGAGGGGGTTATATGTAGATCCTTGTGATCAGTTCCCCCTTTCTAGCCACCCCCTTCCCTCCACACTCCTGGTATCTCCACTCTCACCACTGGTCCTGAGGGATTCCCTGGATTCCCTGTATTTTCAGTTTCGATCTGTACCAGTGTACATCCTCTGGTCTTGCTGGATTTGTAAGGTAGAATTACAAATGGTGGTAGGGAGAAAACATTTAAGAACTAGAGGAAAGTTATATGTTTCATCGTTGCTACACTGCACCATGACTGGTTCATCTCCCCTTGAGCTTTCTATAAAGGAATGTCTAGTTGCCTACAGGTGGACTTTGAGTCCCCACTCCCCCTCATTGAAAATGATAGGATTTTTGTTCTTTGATGCCTGATACCTGATCCCTTCAACACCTCATGATCACACAAGCTGGTGTGCTTCTTCCATGTGGACTTTTCCCTTCTCAGTTAGATGACCACTTGTTTATCTTCAAGCCTTTAAGATCCCAGATGCCATATCTTTTGATAGTCAGGCACCATCAGCTTTCTTCACCACATTTGCTTATGCACTCAATTTGTCTTCAGCAATCATGTGGAGAAGAAGGTGA
>PVJH01030224.1:0-24964 GCA_004026705.1 Nesogale talazaci
CTTGGGCCCTGAGCCTGAGGCTAAATTTTACTTGTAACCCTACCCACCGTCAGCATCAGTTCCCGTCGTTCAGCTGCGAGAGTGGGTCCTGTGCCAGAGGGGACGCAGGGACGGGCTGCTGTTGGACTAATAGCAGGGCGGTGGGCAAAGTGGTGGATGCAGAGGTAGGTGAATTGGAGAGCAAGTTCAAATGATGCCTGGTTACATCGGGTCAGGTGTAAAGTTAATCTAGGAGACCGACTGAGCAGGGTGCAGGTGTGGATCGATGAGTAACAGAGTCAGGGCTCTTTGCCTTTAAACCACAAAACCCATCCTGCTAAACAAGGGCTTTTTTGGATCAACGGTGTAGGTGCCCCACAGGTCTGGAAGCAGGACACAAGTAAGTGGCTAGGAGATCGTCAACATTGTGTTACTCCAGGTTGACTAGAGAAACAAACCCAGAGGTACTCATGTTTGTATAATAGAGGGTTTTACACCAAAGAATAATTGTACATTAAGAAAACATCCCGGCTGAGCCCTGGTGGCCTAGTGGTTGTGTGCAGGACTGCGGCCCACTGGGTTGGTGGTTCAAATCCAGCAGCAGCAATCCAGGAGCAAAGGTGGGCTTCCTACACCCACCAGGGCAGTGATGCCACAAAAAAAAAAAAAGAAAAGAAAAGAAAAAGAAAACCTCCCAACCCAGATCAAGTCCATAAGTTCAATATTAGCCCATATGTCCGATTCTAGTCTGTAAATTCCTATGCTGATTGACACAGCACATGCAGTGACGCCAAATGCGGGAAGATCACAGACCAGTGGGTGGAAAGTCTTGTGAATCCAGTGGTGGAAGCATCTCAGCACCGATATAGATCTCCATATGGCTCCTCTAGCTCCAGGGCTCTGCCTCTATCAGTGTTGCTCCATGTGGTTTGTCAGCAGCAAGATGAAGCAGAGAGTGTCTCCTGACTCCAGGGAGGAAGACAGGAGTCCCCAGCATCCACAGGAGAAGACCATACCCACCCAGAAGCCTTATTGTCTAGGACCTAATGGACAGGCCAGATCCTACCTCTTCCACAGTTGACAGGAGATTATGTAACTGCATTCACAATATGGGAACCTCACTATATGCAGTCTAGACCAGCTTCCTGAGGGATGAGACTGAGGAAGCGGTAACTGCTCTAGCCCTATCTGATAGAGGACGTTTTGCTGGTGTGGATTGAGTCCTTTAGTTTCCTAGGTCCAGTGGGGTTCACAGCTGAATGGCTGATTGCTGCTTGAATTCTAGAATCAATTCTTGTGGTTCAGTGCTATAGGAGGCTAGATGGGTTGAATTTCCCAATATAGTCTCCGTAGACTCAAGAGAGCGTGGTCATAGTTACCTCCATAAGAAAACCTTGTTAATTGGAATGACTGATGCAGTCAGATTGGACTTTTGGGATTGGAATAGGGATGGAGAGTTGTCTTTTAAGGTACCTCGGATGGAGGTGGAAAGCCCCAACAAGACGTGGAATGAGTGCAGACAAGCATTACAGACTGCTGCTATGTTTGTCTTTGTAGTAACTATCGGAATGATCAATTCATAGACCCTCCCAGGGCCAAGCTGGAATGCCGATGACATTTCCCTATACTGGTTGGCCTGTCTCAGAGTTAATGGTTACTCATCAGAGACCATGGATTTAAAATTCACATTTTCTCTTGATAGAACAATGCAAGAAAGCAATCGTAGGGTCTAACAAATCAAATGTCCCTTGTACAGAGTGACACTCAAGCCCTGGAGAGGATTAACCCTGACTCTCTTAGGCTACCATCCTGAACAGAACTGGCAGAACCCTGAGGGGCAGCTGGAACTGTGGCGATAGAGACACAGGAGAAGAAAGGCCCAGATAGCATATAAAAATGGGCCCCAAAGATAGCATTTAATTAGCTCCTGCCAAAGTGGGTCACAAAGGAAGCAAACACAAGAGTAAGATGAGCAAAGATGATTTTGAAAGGATAATATAAGAAAAGAAGGATTAAAAAGAGAGCATTGTATGAGAAAGAAGAAAGTGTTCTAAAATTTAATGTGGTGATCTTTGAACAACCCTTGTTACTTTGATTGAACTCTTGAATTGTCTTCTGTGAATTATATGCCAATAAAACTGGTAGAGAAAGAGAACAAATCATACATTAAACCCAAGTTAAATTTAAGGAGTATAGCAAAGGGCTATAAAATCAAGGGTTTTAAAATCAAGAAAACTTATAAAAATTAATAATTTATATCTACACACATATACATGTATATATCCATACACATCTAATTATACACCTCTACATGTATACACACATACATGTATACAAATATGCTCATAGATATGTACACTCATGTGCATGTACTTATTGGAAGACCTAGACCATGACTCCGAGGCCCATTCTGACTTTGGTTCCCCCATGTTTCAGAAGAGAATGATGTGGTGGGTCTTCGGGGTTCTCATCTTGATGAAGGTCAATATCAGGGCCCTTCCACAGCCTAATAGCAACAGGGCTAAGGACCCAGGAACTTACATCAGGTGTGATAAATAGAGAGCGACAAGTAAATGAAACTACTTTCAATTCAAAAGCTAAATATTGACTCACACCTCAATGAAAAATGTTTTCAAAAGATAGGACACATTAAAACTCAGGCTAAAACAATTTAGGATGTCAAAGTAAAAGTGGTAGTGCGAGGTTAACTCTACAGAGGAAAAGTTAAAATTATGGCAGTAAAGAGGATTAAAAATAGCAGTTAATGTGCTTAAATGTGAAAAGCATAAATTATCACAAAATAGGGTAAGTAGCAATTTCAGAGGGACATTTTAATGGAAGGTTGAAGAGACAAGCGCTTGGGGGAGACTCAGTGAAGGACAAATTGGCTAGAAGCCGGCAAAGAGACAGTTACTAACACATTGACCTGACTGAGCCAAGGGCAACCTCTCCTGAGTCAGCCCCAATGAAGGCAGCTGCTAGCTCCCTTTTGTCAAAGGTGTCTGCTTTTAGCTCTTTCCCATCACAGAGAGGCTTTGTAAACATTATTCACAATAGCTCAAAGGTTGAAGCAACCTAAGTATTCAGCAACAGATGAATGGAGAAACAAAATGTAGTATAAGCATGTGGTTTGGTTTTTTGGTTGTTGTTGTTGCTGCGTTTGTATAAAGAAGACTGGACAAGAATTGATGCATTTGAATTGTGGAGCTGGAGAAGAATATTGAAAGTACCATGGATGCCTAAAAGGACCAACTAATCTGTATTGGAAAAAGTAAGGCCAGAGAGAGGCAAGGATGGAAAGATTTTATTTTACATATTTTGGACATATTGTCAGAAGAGATCAGTTCCTGGAGAAAGATCATGCTTGGTGAAGTGGAGGGGCAGAGACACTCAGGAAGATAGATTGACACAGGACTGAGCCCTGGTGGCATAGTGGTTGTGCGCGGGACTGCAGTCCACTGGGTAGGAGGTTCAAATCCAGCAGCAGGTCTCCAGGAGCAAGGCTGGGCCTCCTACTCCCACCACCAGAGGGCAGTGATGTCCCCCCCACCAAAAAAAAAGATCGATTGACACAGTGGCTGCAAGAACAGGCCCTAGCACAGGAACAATTGTGAGGATGGCCCAGGACTAGGCAGGGTGCTGTTCTGTTGTGTATAAGGTTGTGATGGGTCAAGACTGACAGCAACCACGACCTTTGACTGGGTCACTGGCTCATGCTACCTCACCCACAATGGGACAAAATACTGTGCATGTGCCATCCACGCAATCACTGTGGACAGGACGGTTGGGATCATTATTCAATCGTAAGGAGAAACCAAGTTCTGATGCACACCATTATATGGATGAATCTTGAAAACATTCATCCAAATAAAATCAGTCAGATCCCCAAGCATGATATATTGTATGATCCTCCTTAAATGGAAGGTGTCGCATATGCACATGCATCCAGTTGAGTGTTTATTAATGGTTGCCAAGGACGCAGAAAGAGGGGACTGAGAGTTAGTACTCAAGGAGTACTGTTTAGCCTGGTGAGCAACTTTAAAAAAATATTTTGACATCATTTTATTGTGCATTGGGTGAGAATTTACAGAGCAAGTCAGTATTCCGTTCACCAACTTATCCAGTGTTTCCATGTTGTTTATTGCAAATTCCCACAACATATCATCACATATCCCACTTCTTCCCATCCCATTTCCATTGCTTTCCTAATCCTTGGTCAGTACTACCCTTTTGATTTCCAATGTTCGATTCTTCTAAGGAGTGCATACCTCTTTCATGTTATCATTTATCATGTAGATCAATCTTGTTTGATTGAAAATGTAGTTGGAAGGGTGAACTTGGTCCCAGGCCTGAAAGTGACAAAGGATCATGATCTTGAGGATTCCAGCACTCTCTATTGGACCAGTCAGCCTGCTTCTGAAAACATCAGCTACTGGAAACTCCCTGGAGCACACTTTTGCTCTCATCAACACAAAGTCCCTGAGTTGGAGTAGATTTTACAGCTGTCACAAAAAACAAACAAACAAAAATAACTGATTTTTGTGCTTCCTACATAAGTGGTTCTACATTGTAGTACTTACCTGAGATGCAAAGATATGTAGTTCATCGTGCCTGCCTTTAAACAGTGTCTTAGCGGGACACAACATGTTATTGTTGGTGGTACAGATAATACTTGCTATACTTTTTTTGATCTCACTTAAAAATTACTACTAATTGGGAACTTGCTATACTTTATGAGGAGAGAGATTTCTGTGGTCTTGCATACACCAAGGAGGGCTTACTCAGGAATTGGGTTTTGAAAAATGGAGAAGCATAACATGTGCTGTAGAATAAGTAGTACCGAGGCTGTCCAAGTAGAAGGAGTAGAGAGTGACCAGGAGGCCAGCACATAGAAAGCGGGGACTCCAAGGACGGGGTCAAGCCAGAAGAGAGGTTACCAGAAGATATAAATATACTGACTGGGTGAGATGACATGGACACATCGTCAGGAGAAAAATAATATCCAAAGCGAAAGGAGACAGGATCAGGGTCAAGATGAGGACAGGAACATTAGATGAGTGATGAACTGATAGCATGGGAAGGGAGTGAAGAATGTGATGACTCAAGGTGGTTCCGTATCCAAACCCATGACTAAGGTGAAAATGATGGGGTGGGATGTTTCCTCGATGTGGCAGTCTTGTTAAAAGGAGAAAGAAGACAGATTCAGACAGAGAAAAAGTCATAGGACTAGAATAAAGAGTGCACAGGCAAGGATATGTACTTGATTCCAAAAGCATGACTTGAGTGCCCACTATGACCAAGTGCTTAACTGAGTTCATTGCTGTTGTTAGGTCCTGTCTAGTCAATTCCAGTTCTGAGAGAAACACATGTACAACAGGACAAAACACTGCCCCCTCCTGCACTATCCTCATCATCGTTCGTACGTGTGAGTCCCCTGTTACAGGCACAGTATCAATCCATATTGTCCAGGAAAGTCCTCTCTCTTGCTTACCAAGCTCTATTTCACCAAGCATGATGTCCTTCTGCAGGGACTGATCCCTGCTGACATGTCTAAGTCCCTGAAACTCAATCTTGCTCCTTGTCTCCAAGGAGCATTCTGGCTGTACCTCTGCCAAGATAGATTGGTTTGTTCTTTTGGCAGTCCATGGTACTTTCAATAGCCTTTACTAGCACCATAATTCAGGTGCATGGATTCTTCTTTGATGTTTTAAAAAAACATTTACTTGTATATACCCATAATTTTATTGGCACATAATTCACATATCATGCAATTGAACAGTTCATCACCTTAAGGGTCGTTGTACATTATTACATCCACCCGAGAACCTTCCCTTGCCCTCTCAGCACCCCAGGGTCACACCACCTTCAAGCTGAGCTGTGAAATCACGATCTGTTCCAGGGTTCCCTCCACCCTCTCACCAGCATATGAGGCGGTGGGAAATAGCGTGGCTGGACACCTCGTCCTCAGAGTAGTTTCCTTGCTTTTCATCACTTCAAAGAGATCTTGTGCAGCAGATTTACCTGATGCAATTTGTCATTTTATCTTTTGATAACTGCTTCCATGAGCATTGACGGTGGGTCTGAGGAAGATTATTTCCTTGACAGCTTCAATCTTTTCTCTATCATGATGTTACCTATTGCTTCGGTTATGAGGATTTTGGTCTTTTTTTTTTTTTTATTTTCATACATCCTGAAGGCTGCACTCCTTGACCTTCATCAGCAAATTCTTCAAGTCCTCGTCACTTTCAGCAGGCAAGGTAGTCTCACCTGCCGAGTGAAGGCTGCTTACAAGCCTTCCTCTGTACTTCATTCTTCTTCATGGAATCCAGCTCCTCTCATGGTAGGCTCAGCATACAGACTGGATAAGTGTGGTGAGAGGATACAACCCTGGGGCACACCTTTCCTGATTTTAAGCCAAATCGTGTGCCCTTGCTTTTTTCCTGCAACTGCTTCTTGATCCAGGTACAAACCCCTCATGAGCACGATGAAGTGTTGTGCTATTTCCACTCTTCTCGACTTTATCCAGTTTGTTATGATCCACACAAGCAAATCCCTTAAACACATGTCAATATTTTTTGATATTCCTTCTGACTCTGGCCTGATTTCCTGTCTAGGTACCTCTGTCACTGTGGTTGGATGATCTTCGGCACAATTTAACTTGTAGGTGATGTTAATGATACTGTTCTATAAGTTGAACACTTATAGAAAAATAATTCTGTTAGATAATATGAAATAACAACAGTAAAAGCATTTTTTTTCTTTTTTTTTTTTTTTAAAGTTGTCTTGACTGCAAACTTTTTGTTTTAGGTAGTTTTACTGGGACATAATCTTCGTACCCTACAATTCAATAGTTCACTAATATTGAGAAGAGCTGCACGATCATCACCGCAATCCATTTTAGAACATTTTCTTCTTTCGTGTACTCCTTATTGTTGGCTTCCCGTTTCCCCTCCCCACCAACGTCCACTGCCAAACCCCCAAGAAATCATGAATCCAGTTATTTTCTCTATAGAGTCACCCATTCTGGGTCTTATATACCGAAAAACATATTAAAAGCAAAAAAACTCCAAGGAAACAAAAAACTAACAACAATAAGAAAATACGTAGAGAAAAACCTCCATTGAAAAGAGAGCAGAAAATATTAAAAGCCAGAACAACTTTAAAGTGGGTCAAAAGGGAGATCAAATGATTACATTTTAACACAGGGCATTAGTAACACACCCACATCTGCCATAATCCACTTTACAATGCCCTCTACACTCTGCACCCTTGGATGGTAAGCGCAAGGCTAGTCACCTCCCTGGAACAATGCATTCAGATAGAGCCCTTAACGGCATCCCATGCCCTTTACAAGGCTGTATTCACGCCTTTAACAACCTTATGAGTAAGTACTATTGCCACCTACATTTTACAAAAGATGAAACTAACACTAAGAAAAGTTAAGCAACCTGCTTGGGAACATATAATTAGCAAGAATTGGAGCTGGAATTTGAATCCAGGACTTTGGAGGCTTTGTTTTATCCACTACATGTGGTTCCTGTACATGTGGTTCCTATAAAGAGATTACTTGAAAAAGAGGAGACATAAATATATGAAAGATACATAGAAGTAGAAAGCAGGATGAATGTAACATATCTGTGGTTAATGGTAGATATGTATGTAAAACAGGATGAGTGTAACATATTTGTGGCTAATGGAAATGGCATTGACTCCAGGGGGGTCCTGGGCATGACCGTGTGATGAATACCACCTACATAGCATCCACTGAGGCATCAGAATGTACTTCATGAACACCATCGTCCAGAATTCCTACCCTTGTCAAGGAGTTGACATTCGAGGTGGGGAAGACAGATAGTACACAAGATGGACTGATGAAATGTGCAGTGTATTATGTGGTGACATATGTTGCAGAGAAAAAATAGGGAAGGTTGTAGAAAGAATTGGGGGAAAGGGGAGGATTTCAGTTTCCTACGGTGGCTCTCCAAGGCCTCAGTGAGAAGGCACATTTTGAGAAACGACCTGGAGGAAGTAAGGAAATGGATCATGTGGCTATTTAGGGGAAGATCATTAAACACATGAGTGTACACATGAGTGTACACACAGTAAGGTAGAAACAAATATACTTGGAGAGTTGATGAAGAGAGAGGAGTATAGTTGGTGTGCAGTGAATGAGGAGGATGGTCGGTAGATAATATTGGGAGGTAATGGGCCGAAGGTGGCACGGTGAATGTGTAGCAGGGCCTTGCAGTCACGTAGGCCTTGCATATAGACTGTGAGATGGGAAGCTGCTGCGGACTGTGAGCCAAGAAGTGACCTAAGTTGGCTCATGTTCTAAGAGGATCACTCAGGTTATTGTGTTGACAGTAACTTGTGGGAAATCAGGGCAGAAGCAAGAATACCAGCTGGCAGGCTAACGCAGTTCTTCAAATGAGTGATGATGGTATCTTGGACCAGGGTGTTAGGAACAGAGGTGAGGAGAAGGGGCTGCCTATCGGGTATGATGTGATGATGGAACCGACACAATTGACCAGTGTGTTTGGTGTTGAGCAGTGAGAGCGGGGCTTGAGTCCAGCCCTGAGCTTTATGACTGGAAGGGCACCAGGAAGCTGATGTGTTCCTCACTTGAATCCAGGTAGAACAGTTCAGACTCTTTTCTTTAGGCCTTGTGTCATGGTTAGGAGTTCATCTTGGGTGAAGGAGTGAGTTTACTTCAGCAGTTTACTCCATTAGCAAGTCCTGAAGGAGTGCCATTGGTTAATATACTAGTAAATGTTAACCTGGTGTGCAGAGAATGTTAACCTCCTCCAAGAGAATGAGCTATCCACTAAAATTGCACAAAGGTAAAGGGGGGGGGGTTGTGTGTGTGTGTGTGTGTGTGTGATCTTGTTCATCTTTTTCCCTCTGCTAAGGGAAATAATTGTTGAAATTATAGTGCTTGCTATATTAAAAGTATATTTTTTCTTATTACATTTTAAAGGCTTTATTTACATATTGTCAAACTGCGGACGTTCTTTGGTGAATGGTATTTAATTAACTTTTGATTCACTGGATAATTGTCTTGTCTTGCCAGGACACATATAAGACAACCTTGCTTGGCACGCTCTTAGTCCTCAAGTGCCCCAGGCTTAAACAGCGTGGCGGAAATACCCTTTTCCTTGTCTGTGTTTGTAAGACAATCTCTTTCATGCCAGAGAAGTATTTTGGGAAGATGATTCATGCCACATTGTGCCCTCATTACAGTTTTAAGTTGTGAGGGGTGTTGGTTTGCCTGGAGGTGTAAAAATAAATCTTATCTTCTTATGCTTATGGGAATACTTGCAGCAGAAAAAGTACTTTCTATTCTTGAGTTACATTTTAGGCAATAAACAGATAGACTACGATATCTATCATAATTCTAGTATTATTTTACTAAAAACATGCTTGTAAAAGAATACCAATTACTTGAGACTGAGTTCTTCATTTCCAAACACAGATGGGAAAGTCGAAGAACCAAATGTCTTATTGTTATAATCAGATGATCCTGTAACATAAACAGAGCATCTTCACTTTGAAACAGGAGGTGCACCGTTATTCCGCTTATTAAATGCAGATGGTAAAGTTAGGCTGCAACTACTCTGCTTATTCTTATAGGCTCTTTGATAAATATAGTACTGTTCAAAGGATGTGGTGAAGCGGTATTTTTTCAGTGGTTAAAATATACCACCACCTTGGGAAAATAGGGGTTTCGCATGTGACTAGACTTTTATGTGACACTCAAGGAATTTTGTATCCTTTCTGGCAATTTAAAGACAGAAAACTACAATTTGTTTTAGAATTTTCAATCACAGCAATGAAGGTATAAAAATAAAATTATAAAGGAATGCTAATGTAGTTGTTACTTGTATGTGTGTAAATGTGTTGACATAAACCTAGTTAGATAGAAAACTATTTTGAATAAAATGAAAACCTTTTGGAACCACTTCGAGTAAGATACACGCACCTTTCCTGACCCTTTTGGATATGTTTGTAGGCTAAAGAATTGTTCTCTAAGATAGCTGTGGGTTGCGGCTTATCATTTAGACTATCTCACCAATGTTGTTTAAGGGGGTTTATTCACCTTTACATATGATTTCTAGTGATCGTGAGCATTTGGATGGCATTTTTTATATACTGTATATATATTTCCTTTGCCCACTTAAAACTCATTTTATAAGGAGCTCATACAGCTCTAATCACAATCCATACATACATACATTGTGTCAAGCACATTTGTACATATGTTTCCATAACCACTTTCTTTCTTTCAAAAAAATTAGATCATTTTATTGGGGATTTATCCAACTCATCACAATCCATACATCCATCCATTCTGTCAAGCACATGTGTACATTTGTTGCCATCATCATTTTCAAAACATTTTCTTCCAACTTGGGATCAGCTCCTCATTTTTTCCCCTCCCTCCCACACCCTGCCTCCCTCATGAAACCTTGATAATTAAAAAAATCATTTTATTGGGCGCCATACAACTCATATTACAATTCATATGCCCATCCATTGTGTGCCAGGCACATAAGTACATTTGCTGCCCTCATCATTCTCAAAACTTTTGTTTTCTACGTAAGCCCTTGGTATCAGCTCCTCATTTCCCCCCTGCCTACTCACTCCCCCCTCCCTGATGAACCCTCGATAATTTATAAATTATTATCATTTTGTCATCTCTTACTGTCGGTGTCTCCCTTTATCCACTTGCCTGTGTCTGCCTGCAGGGAGGAGGTTATATGTAGATCATTGTGATTTGTTCCCCCTCCCCCCTACCCCTTCCCTTACCCTTCTGGTGTCACTACTGTCATTATGGTCTAGAATGGTTTATCTGTACTGTATTTCCTGTGTTTCCAGCTCTTATCTGTGCCTGTGTACATCCTCTGGTCTGGCTGGATTTGTAAGGTAGAATTGGGATCATGAGAGTGGGGGTGGGGAGTAAGCATTAAAGAACTAGAGGGACGTTTTATGTTTCGTTGGTGCTATACTGCACCCTGACTGGCTCATCTCCTTCCTGTGACCCTTCTGTAAGGAGATGTCCAATTGTTTACAGATGGGCTTTGGGTCTCCACTCCCCACTCCCCCTCATTCATGACATTGATATGATTTTTTGTTCTTGTTCTTTGATACTCGATACCTGAGCCCACCGACACCCCATGATTACACAGGCTGGTGTGCATATGGACTCTGTTACCTCTCAGCTAGATGGCCACTTATTTATCTTCCATTCCCCAGATGCTATAGCTTTTGATAGCAGGGTCCCATCAGCTTTCTTCACACATTTACGTATGCATCCATTTTGCTCTCAGAGATTGTGTCGGGAAGGTAAGTGCTAGTGTGTCTGTTTCCTGCAATAGGGCCCCTAAGTTTGTCCCTGTTTGCTCACTGATCGTCTTTACGCTTCTGGGATTGCATTTAGGTCTGTGGTCCATCTTGAGTTCATTTTGTTTATAGACTGAGTCCTGTTTTGTTTTTCCACAGATGGAGATCTGGTTTTGCCAGCACCCTTTAAAAAAAGACTATCTCTTTCCCATTTCCTGCTGATTCACTCATTTAAGTTATCTGTAGGTGGATTCCTCCATTGACAGCAACTAAAATGTATTGCAACATCTTTGATTTTCAGTTGGTGGTTTGAAAATATTGATTTCACGTTAATTTAAACAGCTGTGTCAAATCAACTGAATCTGGCTCTGTGATCTTCCAACGAGGACAAATGATATCTACTTTTTATTTTCTTAGGTAGAACTTTCCTTTTACCTTCTTTTTAGTGAGTTCCTTATTCACTAGCCTGGGTCTGTACTTTATTTTCATACATTAGAGTTTAGTGAGTCTTAGGTATAGACTGGACATTTATATTAAGAAACAAAACAAAAACAATGAAAAGATCTGCAAATGATTTTAATGCCTTATGAGGATAACAGCTAATACTTAAAGAGTGGGAAAGTTTGAAACGCAAAGATCAACATGGAAACAACCAAATTATCCAGTTATTTGTAAGTTGTTACTTGAATTTAGCTGTGTCCTATATATGACATGGTAGTGAAGTTCGTGAACTTTCGAGACTTAAAATAACACATTGCTGTACATCATATTGTCCCTCCTTTCTTCCTAGCCATCATGTATGTCATGGGAGCACTTGGTCCTGCAGTGGGATATTTACTAGGTGGACTTCTTATTGGTTTTTATGTTGACCCCAGCAGTCCTGTTCACGTTGACCAGAATGACCCTCGTTTCATTGGAAATTGGTAAGAATTCTTTTTAATACTTTTCATCCCACTTATTAATTGTTACAGACTTTAGTACTATAGTAATTACAATAACATTTCCCAAATGAGGAAATGAAAATTAGTTAAGAATAATCGAGAAGGGTTTAGTAGACCAAACAAGAACTCTTAATTACATCTGCATCCAAATCCTCAGGACCTCTGAATATTACCTAAATGACAGAAGGGGCTTTACGGAAGTGATCCAGGATTTTGAGTTAGGGAGGCTGGCTTCCTCAGTCACCCAGGTGGGTCCAGTGTAATCACAGACAAGAAGGAGCAGGAGGGTCAGAAGTCGGAGAAGGGCGTGTGATGAGGGTTGCAGAAACTGCAGTGATGCACTTATAGATGAAGAAGAGGTCACAAGTCTTGCAGGGAGACACGAGAATTTAGAAGGGCAAGGAAATGACTTCTTCCTTAGAGCACCAGGAGAGAGGTTGCCTGTAACCTATTTGGCTATTAGGTCTATAAAACAATACGTTTGCTTTGTTTTAAGCTGCTGAGCATGTGGTAATTTGTTACAGCAGCAATAAGAGACTATTACAACAGACTTAACAATCTCTTTAATTTGTAATCATTAGACGTGGGGTCTTCTTTTAGTATGTGGCTACTTTCCTGTTTACTTTAATCATACGTTTCATTGTTGTCTCTGTGCCTTTAAAATATCTTCTTCCCAATTCCTTATTGTGTTTGGATTCCTATTCTGTGCACATTCCCTTATTTCCCAGAATTTTAGCCCAATCTTTTCATGTTCCTTTCCTTAGGAAATCTCTTTAAATGGTAAAGTTTATTTCCTCACTCATGCTGTGGATTAACTTGTTCATTTGCTCTATCAACTTTAATTGTCCTATGAAGTAAGTAATGATTAGGATGAAGAATTCAGACTCGAATTTTGGATGTTACATTATTTATCAAGATAATCAGGGCAGTGTTGGAGTTTTTCACAGTTCTCTATGTGAACATACATTAGTTTTTTTATGGTTGCAAACACTAACTGAAAGTAAAAAGCATTGACTTCCTTTCACATGGATCCACATTGATGAGAAAAATTACATTTTATAACAAAGAATACTTGATATTAAAATTGTATGTATCAAGTAATTTTTAAGTTTCATAGAGCACTTAGGTTCTCTCTGCATTTCATTATAAGATATCAACCTGTTTTCTGTAAGGTTGATGGGAATTATATTTGACATTATTTTTATCAATTAGATTGATTGTTCACTTCTCATTTTCATAAGCAATGTCCTGGGAAGATAGTAATGCTAAGAGTTATGAAAACTAGCAAGGTAGAATGTTCAAATTATTCAAAGAGGAAGTTCCTCTGTCAGAGTTATGGAGGAATAACATGGGAGTCTTAAGTTCTTGTCTAATTATGAAATTTTGGCTTCAGCTGTTGTTTCCTTTCCAGTTCTGAATTAAATCAGAATAATACTGGTTTAACACAAGATTACTAAAATAAGTCTAAGAGCATGTGTTCTGTATGGATATCCATGGGAAAAGCATGGAGTTCAGAGAACATCTTAAGTGAAAGAGAAATGCCTGGAGGAGCATCTCAGGGACAAGGAGAGGACAAGAGGGGAGGAGCATTCATGCTGCAAGTCATTCTGTTGTCTTTCAAAGGTTTCATAGTAGATAGCAACCCAACTGAGAGCAAAATGGAATGATTAGGAAAGCAGACCCTGGGACCAAATTCTCTGGGATTAGAGGAAATCACTCCTTTCCCCCCCCCCCCAAGTTAAAACAGCAACTGTTATAAGATTGTTGTGAGGAATGAAAGCACTTCTATCTGTAGAGCTCTAAATAGTTCCCACTAAAAAGTATGTTTAAATCAGTACAAAAGTAATCTTACTTACTTTAATGGCCCGGTATTTTCCTACAACTGACAAAGGTTAATGATATAGAAATATAAATCTGTTTAAAAATTGAGGAGCACTGTTTCTGATAAACTTCCCCCCCCCCAAACAGTGACATAGTTATTTGAGACCTTATTATTTCATATAATGTCCAGCAGTAATTACTGATTCTATGTTGTGTTAGGCTGGGTTGTCAAGAGAAACAAAACCAGTGACACTCATATATGCATAAGAAGGAACTTTGAAATAAGAAGTCATTTTATATCCAGTAGCCATTCCAGTCCAGTTCACCCCAAGGACATGGGTCGGGTGCTAGCCAGAGCCCTCTTCAGACTCCCATAGCCAAAGGCCAAGTGAGAAAGGAGACACAGATGCAGGGAGAACACAGAGTTTTGGCAAGGCCTGGGAGCTCCCAGATAGATTCCCAGGGTGAGCAGCCTACAGGGCAACGCAGCATCCCCAGCAGGTAGAGTCCCCCAAAGACAAACACAGAGTCCTCACAAGTAGAGAGGATGAAGAAGCAGAGAAAGGTGACAAGTTCTCACTGTCTTGCTTATAAAAAAGGCCACAGTCCCAAGGCAGCTTCATGGGGCTGCAATCTGATTGATAGAGTGGACGCCACTCACGAAGTTTTATGCAGGTGCAAGTTGACTTAAGTCTAACTGCCACATAAGTGTATGTTGAAAGAGCGAGAGAAGGAATGAATGAATGACTTATTTGTTTGGTAGTATTTATTGATGGCTTCCTAAGAGCTTTGCAAATATCCCCCTTTAGCCTTAGAATAAACATATATTGTTATTGTTAGGCGTCATCAAGTTGGTTCTGATTCATTTCAGCTGTTTACAACAGAAGGGATGCACTGTATGTGTAGTGATTAATATGATGCTCATTTGGAAAGTGGAGAAATTAGTGCTTTGAGAGTTGACTAGCTTGCCCCAAGCCTCACGGAGTTAGTAAACCTGTACTAATGAGTTGATTCCCATTCAGAGTGATCCTTCAGAGGGTTTTGGAGGCTGTAATTATTTCTGAGAGTACATAGTCTCCATTTTCTTCTATAGGACAACTAGTGGATTTGAACGGCCAACCCTTTGGTTAGCAGTTTAATTCTTACCCAATAGCACCACCAGCATTGACTTCAGGGCCTCACTCTAAGACAGTAAATTTAACTGACCCTTCTTAATGAGTGGTCTGAGAGTATTACTTCATAAAAGGGATGTAAGTACTCTCACTTTTCAGTGTTCTCTACGACTGATGTACCTTTCCTCCAACCTATACTGTACACTACCTTGCCTTTTCTTAGCGCCCTCTTCAGTCACTGTCATTATGACTTGTGATGCTACAGGAGACAGTTAAAGAATGTGGGCCTGTTTTCTCTGCTTCAAAATTATTCCAAACCATAGACTTTGATAATATTTTTGCATGCTTGCAATAATTCTTCCCATTCTTGTGCTATTTGCTCTCACTTTTGACTCTCTTATAAAGAGTTGTCATCTCAGAAACCCACAGCGGCAATTCTCTCCTGCCAGGCCACTATGAGTAGAACTGACCTCACTGGCAGGGAGAAGGAGTAAGTACAGATAGGATGTGTCCAGGCCTCTTTTTGGAGAGAGCAGTGTCAGTCCAGGGAACTCATGGAGGTTCGGAGAACTGGAATGCAGAGTCTTTAGAAAGCGATTGAAGAGCAGTAGATGAACAGGTCCTCATGAGCATGTCAAGTGCTAACAGGCACAGATGTTATAGAAGAAGGGTTTCCTGGGTACAGATTCCGTTTTCCTCTTTCTTTTTCATTTTAGAGATTTATCTAATTCACCTCACTTATTCCTCAAATTTATTGAATACCTAATCTGTGTCAGGCCATGGGTTTATGATTTTATTCTGAACAATTGAGATGGCTAGAAGTCTGTCCTTTGGAGATCACATTTTTAAAAAATCTCATGGCTGAGAGCACCACTTGAATGGAGACGCTTTGATCTTTTCCATGAATTTTCACTTCGTAAAGGATCTCTGTTCTTTTGGGTGAAATTTGACATTAATCCTTAAAAGACTGATTACACACCAGTTACATTTGATGGAAAAACAGAGGATGAAGTCTGTACATTTATTAACTTGGAAGCTTTAAGGGCAGGATTTGAAGAAGAATCCTAGTTAGAATGTGGTAACCCTATTAGGTAAACCAGGAATCTGTATTTGCTAGGAAAGAATTGAAAGGGGACTGAGGAATTATTCTGTGGGGAAACTTTCAGGCAAGAAGCCCAAAGTTCAACACATGACCTTCATACAAGACTAGGATTTGAGATCTCTCCTATTTCATAGATCTCAGCTCTCAGCAGCATGGCAGTTTTAGATGAATTCAGAGGTAGAATCACAGTTTTCTATAGCTCCATGTCCCCTTCACGTCTATCAAGAAACTTTCCGGGACACAATAATCGACCTTCTCTGCAGGTGTATAAAATCCATAGTCTGTTCCATGTGAACAAACACTTTTTACTGTCTCGAATTCCTGAAGAAGATGTTAACATTTTGTCAACTAGAAGATAAATTCTTAAAGGCAAGGTTCAAGTCCAAAGGCCTTCAGCGGTGCTCAGTGTTGGTTAAGAACTCCCAAAACTCACTGCCATCAACCCCATGCTGACTCATATCTATAGGACAAGGTAGAACTGGCCCTGTGAGTTTCCAAGACTGTAACTCTTTACAGGAGGAGAGAGTTAAGTTTTTCCTTTCTCAGAGCTACCTGGTGGTTTCAAACCGCTGAGCTTGTGGCTAGTAGCCCAACATTTAACCACTATGTCACCAGGGCTCCATAACTGAGTTAAGCATTGTGATGATCATGTCAGTACATTCTTAAGCGTTTGACACAAACTATTTGAGCATTCTCAGCAGTTATTACACACTGCCTGGGACATGAAAGCTTTCTTCTAAAAAGAAAGGATCTAACACTGGTTCAGGAGATCTGTTCTAGAGTCGCTGTGATTTTTTTTTTTTGATTGAGATAAGACATAGTGATTTCTTATAAAATGCACTGTCATCATTTCTGAGGGTTCCTATAATATATTCACTACCCGAGGGTGACTTTAAAGAAAGAAATGAATTTTCTCACATTTTGGAGGTTAAACGTCTAAATCGGGTCACTGCTGTGTTGATTTTTTTCTCTGCTGCTGGCCTGAGGGCTGCCGCAGGAACGTCTACTCTCTGGACATTCTTCTGTGGCATCTGTCTTCCCCAGGCTGTGCTCATCTCTGTGTATAATCTGCTCTTTTTAAAAATCAGAGATAATTAGGTTTAGGAGATGCCCTCCATTGTTCCCATCGACATCTTTGTGAAAGATGATTATATCACCTCAGGTTGCACTGATAGGACACAGGAGAACAGATACCTAGCATTTCCAAGGCTATACATTTTTATGGGAGCAGATGGGCTCGTCTTTGTCCCAAGGCATGACTGATGGGTTTCAACCACAGGTCTTGTGGTTCCCAACCCACTGGGTCACTCACTGCTCCACTAAGACTCCTGAACCCTGTGTGTAGGGGTTAGGATTTTAGCACACATTTTTGGAAGACACAATTCAACCATGCCATACACATGTATCAGGATTGAACTAACAGGTAAACCCTCAAAAACTCTTATGGAATGAAATTCTAACCAGGCTGCTGATCACAATACTTGTCTGTCATCATGCGAGCGTGACGATTAGGTAGCTAGCTTTCTCATTATGCCACAGCAAGAAAGAAACCCTTCATTTTCTTAGCTTGCCCAGCTTTGTACCATGTTAGGGTCAAAGAGAAGATGTCTTTTTACAATTGATACAATTGTACCAAAACCATTTGTACATATGTTGCCATAATCATTTTCAAAATATTTTCTTTTTAGTAGAGCCTTTCATATCAATGTCAACACTCTTAAATGAAAAGATGAACATAAACAAGTTTAAAGGAAAAAAAAAGATGTCGTTTTGCTGTTGCTATTTTTTACAGGAGAATTTTGTCACTGCAAAGCTCTTCTTTGCTAATTTGCTTTCCCGGACAGTATCAAAGCCATAAGTGCTGCTCCCATTTCCCAATTTTTCAGGTGGAGCGGATTCCTCCTCTGTGCCGTTGCAATGTTTCTTGTGATATTCCCAATGTTTACTTTTCCACAAAAGCTTCCACCTCGGCAGAAGAAAAAGAAAAAGAAGAAACACTCTGAGGATGTGGCTAGTGATGACGACATTCTGAAAGAGAAGTCAAGCAGCACTGAACCCGCGGACAAAAAAGTTTCCTCGATTGGATTTGGAAAGAATGTCAAAGGTAAACACTGTCTTTAAAATATACATACATACACACACACACACACACATATATATTTGGTGCTTGAGGATCAGTGATGCTCAAAGTGTGACTCCCTGATCAGTGCTGCCCGTCAGCTGTTACTGGCGGCTCAGCATTAAGTACTGAAATGAAGAACATCTGTGCAGAGATCATCCCAGCAATTTCAGAGTAATTTTATGTCTGTTGAATCTAATAAGAACAATAAATTTGGCTCATCTTTCGTAGGTTCTTACAAAACTTACGTATTTTTGACACATATTGCACAAGTATCACTACCTAGCAGGCTGCAAAACCATTTATGATTTTGCATCATTTATAATTTTAAAGTTATAATGAAAAAATTCCTCTTTAATCACAAATAGTCTGAGGAGCACTGAGTTAAAACTGAAAAATGCAGATGCTTAAATCTATGTAATATTTTCAGTTGCTAGAGATGCCTAGTTTTAAATATTCATTGTGTTGTAGCATAGATAGTTTGTTTGTGGGACCCGTGCATTTGATAATGTGGTCTGATGCTTATGTAAGTGTAAAACCTTCCTCTGGAGAGGAGGCGTATTCAACATTGTGTCTATTGAATGTTTGCTGGTGACCAAGAGAGGAGGGTAGCCAATGATGGGCCTCTTACACTCAATATAAAACACTAAGAAAGTTGTAGTGATTGCCCATGTTTTTTCATTTTTATTTTCTGTTTAAATATAAAGATTGTATTAAAACTAGATTAGACAACATAAAATGTTAGATGACTTTTAATCAGATGTTTTTTGTATCCTATCAAATATGATATTTGAATGACAATATATCTTTTTACTTCAAGGAACCTATAAGACTACATTTCCGTTAACTTCAGTTCTGTTTATTGCATTCCCAGGGCTGATTTCCATATACATTTTGAAGCATAAGGTAGGCCAAGTCAGGGTTATTTTAGGTAAAATTTACTTGGCCATATTATAATCTCTCTCTGACTCCATACACAGCCAAGATTTAGAACTAGGTTGCTATGTCATAAAGCTCCTCCTGTAACTTAAGAACCATTTTAGATTGAATTATTAAAAACAAACAACAAAATAGTATTTGTGCAAAGCTCATGAGATGACATTTTATTGAAAATGCTTCTGTAGAGTTGGGCTTACGTTTGGCTTCCTCATCTACCTCCACCCATTTTATGGTGATGTGCACCTTCAGAATTATTTCCTACCCTCTAATAGCACAAAGACTTCTGTGTGCTCCCTTAACCTGAGCTCTCCATCTGTGCTGCAGCCCATGCTTTTTTTCCTTTAGCTAAATTTTTTTGGCATCACTGCCCTCTGATGGTCGTGAGAGCTACCCAGCCTTGCTGCTGGAGAGCCGCTGCTGGATTTGAACCGCCAAGCCCGTGGGCCGCTGTCCCGCACTCAACCACTGTGCGACTGGGACTCAGCCCTGATTAGCTAATTTTTTTATGGTAAAATTACACACATACACATGGGGTTACCCCTAAACAAATGGATTTTTTTCTGCCAAAGCTATGTATGTATGTATGTGTGTATTTATTTACAAAACAACCTGATCACCTTCAAAGTGCTCTTCATTTCACTTAATACATTTGTCAAATCTGTGACTCCAGTCTTGGAAAAAAATTTTTTGGGGGGGCATCACTGCCCTGGTGGGAGTAGGAAGCCCAGCCTTGCTCCTGGAGAGCTACTGCTGGATTTGAACTGCCAACCCTGTGGACCACAGTCCTGCACTCAACCACTACACCAGCATGGCTCAGTCCATTGGAAACATTTCTCAAACTCATCTGTTTGAATGGCTGATAGCACCGCCCTTGGGTTTTTTCTGTACTTCTCTTAAGTCATCAAATCAGTGCATTTTCATGACCCCCTTCATTTGTGGAAACAAAGAGAAATCACACAGAGTGAGGTTAAGTGAGTAACGTGTGTGGAGCAAGAGAAGCATGCTTTTTTTTTTGGCCAAAAAATTACTCACTGAGATGGTTGCCTGCATTGTCATGGTGGCAAAACCGTTCCCTCATCTTCCACATGCCAGGCCTTTTGTGTCACACACTGTTATGTAATCTTTTCAGAACCTCTAACTAGAAAGTTTGATGAACTGACCTGGGGGAATGAGTTCCAAATGTACTATATTTCGACATTTTTGTTCATTAGGGAATTTGCTGTATATCCAGAATGAGGTTTGTCATCAATCAACAATTGGTCTGCTTTGAAATGGGAAAACCCTTGTGCACATAACTCTCTCTTTGTAATCTGTGTTCAACCTCACAACAGTTTCTGTGGCATTTCACTGAGCAGGAAACAAAATTTCACAGCTGCACACTGTCTTCTTAAATCAATCATCATAAACAAACAAACAAACAAATGAGGTTTGAGGGAAATTGCTTTTATGAAAAAAATCACTGTGACCAGAGAGAACCTTCTCAGGTGACACCACTGAGAGCACTAGCTCAGAGCAAGTTGCTTGATGCTCCCCTAGCAGGGAAAAATGCATACTGTGAAAGCCTTGTCCAGCGGAACTTTTCCCGTTTTTTTTTGTTTTTTTTTTTTGGGGGGGGATACTTCTTATTGTATATATCTGTGTGTATAATTGGTTATTTTACTTTTATATTTTAAGTGTATAATTCAGTAGCACTAATTGCATTTACCAAATTATACAGCCTTTATCACTATTTAGTCCTTTTCACTATCCCATACCAAAACTGTAACTCTGTAATCCTTAGGGAATAATTCCCCGGTCCTTCTACTTCTTAGCCTTGGGATCTTTGATATACTTTGTGTCTATCAGTGTCCAGCTCATCATCTTTCATGAACCATACGGGCCATTATGACGAGTAGACATAACAAAAGGGAGATTGTTCCTACAACTCACCTGAGAGCAATGTTCATGTTGAAGAATATAAAACCCAGGAATAGACTTAAACTTTTAATTTATGCAAAATATAAAGTAGATTTGAGGCAAGAAGTAAAGACAAAGGTAAGATAAAGTTGTATACTAATAACTTAGGAGATGACTCATCTGCAAAATGTATGATCCACTGTGTCGTAGAGAAAAGGGAGCGATTGAAATCAAACACCAACCAGATCATCGAGTGCTGATCAGAAAAGAGTTAATGTTTTCAAGGATGCCGTGTAGTCTATCATTTCAGAGCTTTGCCTATGATCTAAAGCAGCGGTTCTCAACCTGTGGGTCGCCACCCCTTTGGGGGTTGAACAACCCTTTGACAGGTTGCCCCATTCATAATGGTAGCAAAATTATAGTGATAAAGTGGCAGCAAAAATAATTTTATGGTTGGGGTCACCACAACACCAGGAACTGTATGAATGGGTTGTGGCATAAGGAAGGTTCAGAAATATTGCCTTAGTGTCTCTTGCTTCCACGGTGGCAACCTGCCAATTGCCAGGACATACATTTTGCCTGCCTGCTTTCTCTAAAACTGTGGAAGGGTGTTGGCTCCAGCTTGACGAGGGTATTGAGTGCTGAAGGATTAAGACTCTTTGACCTCTTCTTTGGAGGTGAGTGGTGAAAGGTTTGCACTTGACCATTAACCTACGAGTTGAGGGTTCAACCTAAGCAGGGGCCCCATGGAAGGAAGTGATCTGCTTCCGGAAATATCACAGCCAAGCACCCTTTGGAGGAGGTCACTCTATACAGATGGAGTGTCCTGATTTGGAAACTTGATGACCCTGGGTTGCTTGCCTGCTTGCTTGCTTGGGGTCTTCATTTCAGACTTTCTGGGTTGGGCCAATGAGTTAGTGTGACTGCTAACTGGAAAGTTTGTTCTTTAAATCCACCTACAGACACCTTGGACGAAAGCCCTAGCCAATTACTTCTGAAAACTCAGTCTTTGAAAACCCCTCGGAGCACAGTTTTACTCTGACACCCTCCCTCCCTGAGGCAGAGTCTACTCTATGACAACTGGTTTTAGTCTTGTGTGTATCCCAGCAGCCTTCACCTTTGACTGCTAGATATACCAGATTCCTTGCCTCTAAAGTCTTTTGTAGATTGCTCTCTCTTCTCATGCATCAGGCCCAATATTCCCAAGTAGTGCTTCCCAAACACACAGCTTGACCTTGCAACTTTGTCTCAGACTCTGCTTCTCTGGAGGAACCCCCATTTACACGTGCAAGTTCAAAACTGAGGAAAGGCTCCACAGACTCCACAGACTTTAGAAGTACCTTTTCAAAATTTTTGGATTACCTTCTTGTTCTGCTAGGGCATTCTTCTTTTTCCGTGTTTAGTTAGGTGGCTAGCATATTACAAAAGAAGGAAGAAGTGATCTTTTTTGACAGCGATGGATAGTTAGTTTGACCATCTGTTTCTAGTTGGGTTGCATTATCCGTTTCTGATTAAGTCTCTGACTTTTTACCCTATGCCTTAATGATGGTGACAGATCCTACTTCTGTCACTAACCCCCTGATTAGGACTGAGAATGGACTCATTTTATCATGGACTCTCTTTATGCTAGACACTCTAATTACATCCAGACCACAGCATCGAAAAGCCTCCTTTTAGAAAGAAATACTGCTTTAGAAGCAAGGATGGCAAGACTTTGTCTTACATACTTTGGACAGGGGATTCCATGATGTCCTTTCTATCTCTGGAAAAGGACTTTAAGCTTAGTGAAGTGGCAGGTCAGCGAAAAAGAGGAATTGGATTCACAAGGAGATGGATTCACTGAGTGGCTGAAACAATTGATTGGCACAAATTTAGCAGTGATGACGATGGTGAGGACTGTGAAGTGTTTTGTTCTGTTGTGCATAGAGTCACTGACATTGCACTTCACACATATGTGAATCTTGTCAAGTGGGATGCCCAGGACTCAAATGGAAACATCTGTGGAAAGATCTGTGGAAAGATATAATGGACAAGTTCAAAATCATCAGTCAGAAGCCAGTGGCTGATTGTGGAAGAGATTACCAATCGCTCATAAGCAATTGGAAGTTGAAGCTGTGGGCTAGACAGGGAGAACCAATGATAAGGATGTGCATATAACTTCCTCTCTGGTGGATGGACAACAGAAAAGTGGGTGAAGGGAGGCATTGGACAGTATCAGATATGACAAAAATAATAATTTATAAATTACCAAGGATTCATGGAGGGGAAGGGAAAAAATGAGGAGCGGATATCAAGGGCTCAAGTGAAAGCCAATGGTTTGAGAATGATGAGGGTAACAAATATAAAAATATGCTTGACACAATGGATGGATATATGGGTTGTGTGGTAAGACTCCCAATGAGATTGGTATGAACTCCCAATGAAATGATTAAAAAAAAGAAGAAGAAAGTTGAAGCTGAGGAACATGAAAATAAGTCCACCAGAACCAAAGTGCAATTTTTATTACATCCCACATGAATTTAGAGACCAAATTTCATTCACTGAACACTAGTTACTGAAGACCAAATAGGTTGTGGAATGGCAATAGGACAAAAAGCATGAAGAAAAAAATTCATAGGAAAGAAAGAAAAGGTCAAAGTGGATGTCAGGAATGACTCTGAGACTTACTTTTGAATAAGTTTCAGTTAAATTGAATAGAAGAAATGATGGCAGAAAAGAACTCAATAAAGTATGCCGTAAAGCATCTTGAAAAGGCATTATTATAATTAAATGTGTGAAGACCTGGAGTTAAAAAACCGATTTTTGCACGATGCTAGAAACAACAAAGAAGACATGAAATCATTGCATCAAAAATGATTGGCTGGGCTGAGCCCCGGTGGCGTCATGGTTGTGCACGGGACTGCGGCCCACTGGGATGGAGGTTCAATTCCAGCTCGACGGAGCAAAGGCTGGGCCTCCTACTCCCACCACCTGAGGGCAGTGATGCCAAAAACAAAACAAAACAAAACAAAAAAAATGATTGGCTGATACTCATCCAGTTCAAGGATATTGCATATGATCAAGAGTCAATGATATTGAGGGAAAATTTTCAAGCTGCATGAGACTGCCCTTTAGAAGTGAGGATGTCAAGTCTAGTTGCTGGAAAATGACATCATGCTTGGTAAACTGTAACGTTAGTGAAAAAGAGGAAGACTGTCGAGGAGTTAATTTCAATACCCTGAATCTACCTACATTCAGGCTCTAGGAATTGACCCAATATCAAATGATGTGGATATCCTGAAGCCCTATTAAAAACGACACACTTTTCTCACTTTACATAGTTAGGCTCCAAAGACCAGATGTTATGTAAATATTGCCATTATGCCAAAAGGTAGGATGGCCTGGTCAGATGATGAAAAGCAGTGACTACATTATTACATAACTGCCAAATAACATAACCATCAAATTATTGCATAATTGCCAAGTCACATTATTACACAAGTGCCAAGTTATATCATTATGTAATTGCCATACCAATGAGAATCTTGGCGCAGGACCTCAGTAGTCATTGCTGCCATGTGATAGTCATGAATGCATGCCGTGAATTAGAACTATTTAGTATGGCTCTTCTATCCATACATAGTCTTTAAAATTCCCACACAGTGAGAGGATGCAAGTAGAGATTATTTCATTGAGTGTAAAGTGAGCCATCTCAGGAGCAAGAACAGAGAATCAA
>PVJH01030225.1:0-25102 GCA_004026705.1 Nesogale talazaci
TCATGTGAATGTACACCAAAGGGTTACCTCTGAAGAGGAGGACTTTAACAATCAAGTGGATAAGATGGCATGCACTGTGAAGACTGGCCTTCCTCATTACACTTTCACTCCTGCTATTGCCCAATGAGAACATGAACAAAGTGGACATGGTGGCAAGGATGGAGGTTATGCATGGGCACAGCAATGTGGACTTGCACTCACCAAGGCTGACTTGGCCACAGCCACTGTTGCATGCCCTATTTGCCAGCAGCAGAAACCAATGTTAACTCCAAGATATGGGACCATTCCTTGAAAAGATCAACTGGCAACTTGGTGGTATGTTGATTATATAGGACAACTTCCATCATTGAAGGGGCAGCATTCTTTTCTGACTGGAACAGACATCTATTCTGGGTATGGATTTGCCTTCCCTGCATGCAATGCTTCTGCCCAAGCTACCATTTGTAGACATACAGAATGCCTTATCCACCAGCATGGCATCCCACATAGCAATGCTCCAGCTCAAGGAACTCTCTTAACAGTAAATTCAGTGTAGCAATGTGCCCATGCCCATTGAATCCACTGGTCATAACATGTTCCTCATCATCCTGAAGCATCTGGCTTGATGAAACAGTGGAATGGGCTAAAAAAGACACACCTGTGGCACAAACTACGTGACAACAACTTGTGGGGCTTGGGCAGTGTTCTCCAGGAATCCGTATATTCTTTAAAGCAATGGCCAATATATCATGTTGTGTCTCCAACAGTCAGAATCCATGGATTCGGGGTTCAAGCATTGGAAACTAGAGTGGCACCACTCACTATTACTCCTAGTGCTCCACTTGCAGCATTTTTGATTCCTGTCCCAGCAAGTTTATGTGCTTCAGGCATGGAGGTCCTGGTCCTGAAGGAAAGAACTTTCCCAATTGGAAACAGCATGGATTCCACTGAACTGGGAGCTGAGAATGCCCCCTGGCCACTTTGGGCTTCTCATGCCTTTGGATCAACAGGTCAGGAAGGGTGTCACTCTGCAGAGTGCTGTGGTTGCTCCTGATTACCAAGAAGAAATTGTACTGGTGTTACAAAATGGCGGTAAAGAAGATTATGTCTGGAATTCAGAAGTTCCCCTAGACTCACTCTTAGTGCTACGAAGTCCTGTGATAAAATGGTAAATGACAGCAACCTCATCATGACAGGCCATCTAAGGACTCAGGAATCTAAGGCCCTCAGGACTGAAGGTCTGAAACACCTCCCCAGGCAAAAAACCACAACCAGCCCAGGTGGTCTCTGAGCAAAAAGTAATACAGAATGGATAATAGAAGAAGGTAGCTCTATCTATCAGTTACGACCACATGATCAAGGGCAAAAGCAAGGCTTGTGATTGTTAGAATATTTTTATATGAGCTTATTGAATATCTTCTCTTGTTCATGTATAATATAAAAGATACAATTGGACTCAAAGTGGTCTCATTTAAATATATGATAGATATTTGATGTTAAGTATAAGCTTGATTTCATTGATGTTTGGGAATGATATATGGCTAAAAAATTGTGTACAGGGGCTGAGCCCTGGTGGCGTAGTGGTTGTGCGTGGGACTGCGGCCCACTGGGATAGAGGTTCAATTCCAGTAGTGGGGCTGGGCATCCTACTCCCACCACCGGAGAGCAGGGATGCCCCCCCCAAAAAAAATTGTGTACAGATGCCAACTTTGCAAGTAGAGGGTTGTGATAGGTAGGTTTGTTGTGGCAACGTGGCCAATGAACACATGTGAGATAAATTGAGGGCCAGAGACATAAGTGGCTTGACAATCCTCGCCTTTCTCCTCCTGCTCTGGGATCTTTAGACCAGCCAACTGCTTTGTTTGTCCTATACCTTGATCTGCAAGCTACAGTATTCATGGAACACCTAATCTGTGGACTGTTTTACTGTGAGTATTTCTTCAAGCCCTGCTTCACCATGATACTGAAATATACATCTCTTGAGCTGGGGACAGTCAAACCCTGTCATCAGGCTCACAGTTGGTGACCTCCCTTGCTGTTTGCTGGTTGTGGCCAGATAGCCTGAATTTCTCTACAGAGGACCACTTGGTGCCTCTTAAGACTTGAAGAACTGCTGGCATACTAAGTTGTCTTATGCAAGTGAGTTACACCTAGCCATTTGTACTGTTTTATAGATTAGTTAACTGTTTATTTCTTATGTTAGATATATTTCCGTCTATATAAATATATATAAAATTATTAGTGTCCTGGTTTTATTTCTCTATAGAACCCTGTCTAACACAGTAACCTATTTACTTCCCTAATAAATATTGTCTGTGTCCCTTGTGTGGCCATTGTAAGGAATCCCAGAACCCATCCTAGAAGGCACAGAGGTAGAGTTCCAAAGGAAGAATGGATGGTAGCAGAATGGGTAAAGATATCTGGAGCCTGGAGGCGTGCTGAGTTTTGCCTCACAGCAAGATCAAAGCCAAAGTGGTCCAATATTCCCCCATTGCTCTTTCCATTTATTGCAACCAACACATACACTATACCTAGGGATATAATGGTAATCCCCTTGGTTGAGTAGGGTGGAGGAGTGGGAAAACGTAAAATGGAAGTAGTCATAAGGCAAAAACAGTTGGGGGAGATGATGAAAGTATTCACATTTCCACTGATGAGGGGTGAATGGGTGTGCACATATGTAAAAATTATCAGTAGAGTTTAAAATATAGTTTATTTTTATAGATTATGCCCCAATTTGTGTGAGATAATGAAGATGGTAACAAGATTGGTGTTGCCAAAATATACGTTTGGCATCAATGCTCATGGAAGCCACAGTCACGGGATCAAATGACACACGGTATTGGGTAAATCTTCAGCACAAAATCTCTTTAAAGTGTTGCAGAGCAATGATGTCACCTTAATCACCTAATGTCACTTATTCAAGCCCTGGTATTTTCATTCCCTTTCTATGCATGCAAAAGTTGGGCATCGAATAAGGAAGACGAAAGAGGGAGTCTGTGCATTGGAACTATGGTGCTGGTAAATCATGATGAAAGGAAGATGGGATGTCAGGAGAAGGGAATGACCTGTGTTGGAAGATGTGCAGCTAGATCCCTCCTTGGAAATAAAGATGATGAGTCTTCCTCTCAAGGATATTGGATGTGTTATCAGGAGGGAAGAGTCCCTAGAAAGATACACTGTGGAAATGGGAGGGAACTTAAACAGGAATATCCTTAAGGAGATGGATTTACACAGTGACTACAAACATGGGCATAAGCATAACCATTCCGAGGATGGTTCAGGACTAGGTAGTGTTTCTTTCTCTTATCCATAGGCTTGCTATGTGTCTGAACATGATGAAGGAACCTAACAACAGGTATATAATGGTGCTATAGCCTAAATGCCACAGTGGATGACTTGGTCAAGCAAAAATTATTTTCTTACCACTTGGTGAAGACAACTTCAAATTCATAGTGCTGGCTTTTGGAAAATACCACCTATATTATAAGTCTTTGCTATTGACCAAACACTTGCTCTTCCTCAATATAATCCCCTGATTATTAAATCAATTCCAAGTCAAAATTTCATTATGGAATAAAATTCCTCTTTATCTGGGAATCTGAAATGTAATTTATTTACTTCAAAACTCTCATGGTACAACAATCAGAAGAGACATTTCTACTACAAATTGTAAAAACTACAGAGAAATAAAGACATAAGAACCAAGCAAATGAAAAAGTACATCTGGCAAAGCTTGAAAATAATATTTTGTTCTCTGAGAACATCTGGGTAAGGATCTTGTCCTCCAGTTACTGAGTGTTAGCTGTGCTCGCAGAATAGGGGCTCCTCAGCTCTGGCATCCAGGTCTGCCTTCACGCCTTTGAGATAACTGCTTTACTCCCTTGACTTTGGATAATCCCATTCTCCTAGTCCAATTGAACAACTACTCTATGTCGTGACAGATGCTCCCCACCTTTTTTAAACCCTGAAACATACCAACACACCCCTACTGCTTTGTAGAAGCAGCTCTTTGTCCATCTCCCTGCACTTATAAAAATGGTTTAAGAACGTTGCTACTGAGAACCAACCTTCCACTCTAAGAATATCTTAGCAGCAGATTAAGGCTTACCCTAAACCACCTGAGATTGTAGAGAGTGTTGCTGTACATATTTCTTTTTTCTTTGACTTATGTTTCATGATTGACTGGATTCTCAGGTCAATAGACCTCTGGATCTCTTGGACCAGAGTAACTTCTAAACTGCCACGACAAGTGTTAGAAAGTTCATTCACTTTACCAATAAGTACCCAGAGGCACCTATTCCACCAGGAAACGTCCTGCCTGATAGCACACTGTGTTAGTCCTTCTGTTAGTCTGGGTTAGCTAGAGAAACAAATCCATAGAAACTCATATGTGTATAACAACGAGTTTCATATAAAAGAGCAAGTGGATATTGAGAAAACATTCCAGCCCTGTCCAGATCAAGTCCATAAGTCTGATATTAGCCCATGTGTTTGATATCTATCTATAAAGTCTTTTTCTGACTCACAAAACACATGCAATGATTCAAGTGCAGGAGGATCGCAGGCCAATGATGGCAAATTTTTGTAGATCCATTGGTGGTATAAGCATATGAGCACTGGCAGGGTTCTCTACTTGTCTTCTCTGACTCCAGAGAACTGGTGGCATCAGGACCATGTAGCTTTTCTGGCTCCCATGGCATAGCACCATGTGTCTTATAGTAGAGCATCTTCTCTTCGTCTGGTCAGTTCCTGGTCAACTGAATGTGAGCCGCCTCATTTGGCCTCATAGGGTGACATCCCTGAGAAGAAGCTACATGGACCTACCCTGATGTATCCCTGGGAACTGGTGAAGCCATGTAGAGACTCCTGGCAGTGCTGACATGCTTGCAATACTGCTGGACGCAGAAGACTTTCATTCCACTAGTCTGTGATCTTCCTGTTCTTGGCATCATTGCACGTGTTTTGTGAGTCAGAGAGGATTTTATATATCGATATTAGACATATGGGCTCATTTCCAACTTATGGACTTGATTTGGACTGGACTGAGGTGTTTTCTTAATATACAATTACCTTTGATGTAAAATTCCCTTTTATATTCAAATGAATCTCCCTGGATTTTTTTTTCTCTTCTACTCAGATTGTGGTAGTCTGGATAGACTAGAGAAATAAAGTCATCAACACGAATATGGGCCACGGAGATAGGAAAGTTCCCTGTGGAAGAGACCACCTCCTCACTCATCTTCCATTTCCTTTCCTCACAATCCAGCTTTGGCCTGCGACCCTCAGTGTGCAGCATTATGGCTGGGCTTCAGTGACTCCTAGCTTGAGGTCTAGATGCTTCTGAGACATCACTTTCATGTCCATCTTATCTGAAAAGGTTCCCCAGATGCAGTGTTAAGTTAAATTATTTTGATAAGTGTGGAGCATCTGCTTATGATTAACTTTGTAAAAATATAGATAACACACATAGCTAAACTGACTGTGATCAAGTCATTTCTGTCTGATAGCAGCCATGTAGAAGGGACCTGCCTGTTTTCAATTTGAGATGTAAGAGTGAAGAGGTGGAATTGAGCCTGTCAATCAGCTCACAACTTGATGCCATTTGGAGGCAGTGTGGAAATAAATCACTTGCTGGAGGCAGAAGACACACTCACACCCTGCAAGACGTTAGTGACAATCAGCCTGACCAGAAGTACACCAACGCAACCTGAGCTCGGTTGCTGAAAACCCACGGTAGTGCTCAGATGCTTGCACTGCCACTGGATCCACAAGACCCCCCACCCCGCGATCTTTCTGCATTCAGTGTCATTGCATGTGTTTCGTGAATCTGAAGAGGAATTTATTGAGTGATATTGGACATATGGGCTAAGATAGGACTTATGGACATGATCTGGACTGGACTGTTATGTTTTCACAATAGTCATTTGCTCTTATATATAAAGCTCTTTCTGATACATACGAGTGCCTGATACGTCTAGTCAACCCAGAATAACACACTGCCCCTGTGAATTTCTGAGAATGCACTTCTTTACTGGAGTAGAAAGCTTCATCCTATTCCCCAGGAGCAACTGGACGTTTTGATCCTGTGCTTAACAGATATTTTATCAGGACTCCAAAGGATATATAGGGCCCTTACAATTAGAGGAGCTTAAAACATTAAAAACCCGGCACAGAGTCCTCGCTGACCTTGACTCTACACTAACAGATTACTGAAAGGAAGGAGGCCAATTTAAAAAGCTACAGCTCTTGTTTTGGTAAATCTAACGCCTTCATTCAAAAACCTGCCTCATAGAGAATCACTGATCATTTAACATGAGCCTCCTGTATCCCTTCCCAAAGCTTTTGCTATTAGGGAATTAAAAGATAAGTATTTCTTACATTGTTGCCATGAGTCATATTCAACTCTATACCAATGTATAGAACGTATATTTTTCATAGGATGCAGGTCTGTGACAAATGTTAGCAAAAACCTTGGCCTTTATATTGTGTTGACAACAGCATTTTGATTCTTTTTACCCCCTCCTAGTTCTTCCTTTTCAATAGCTGCACCCATGGTCCGTTCTCATATACAAACCTTATCATTTATTATTTTATTTCATTTATTAGAAAATTGTATCTTCTCATGCGTCTTCAACTCTTGTCGATTTTACTATTAACTTTCAAATCTGGAATTCTGAATATTCAGTTCACGATGACACTCCAAAAATCATCTTCACTTCACTGTCTCATTCCAAATTCCATCATTACAGAATTGCCCCCAATTTGGCCTTTCTACTTGAACTTCATTTCCTGAATTACCCTACTTTTTATACTTCATTTATTGCATCACCCTCTCAACTATTCTGCTTACTGACCTCACTGCTCACTCCACCATTCAATTTTCTCCCGATTCCAGAACTCTGCATAATTCTCTCTCATGGTGATATTTCAGCTCACTGTTCTTATAGAACTAACTTTTCTGGTTTGTTTAGTACCCTCTTAGACACATACTACCTCACAAGGCAGTTATTTAGAATAGATGTGGTATACTCATCATGCTTAACTTCTGTTTTTGTTGACAAAAGTAGAAATCTATAAAAATGAAGTTATAATCATCTCCCCTCTGCTAGATATTAATTCACAAGCTAATACCTGTCTATTTTCCCTTCTAAATATCTCTAGATGTGTTCCATATTTTGAGCTCTTCCTTCCTAACACTTGTGGCAAGTTTTTCTGTTAACAAGTTTATCTATTAGAAGTGCTACTTTATCTGATCCTTACTATGAATAACTGCTGTGTGTATAGTTCTAGCACTACCGCTGTCATGGTAGATCCCTGCTGAAGATTGTATCTATTGCCTTCTAACAGTCATTATATCAAGTTCCTACTAATTATCACTTTCCTTTATGTCTAATGGCCTATAGCCTATTGAAACACATAGTTCAAGTTTTCCTTTAAACCAATTCCCCCAATTTGTCTAGCCCTTGAACCATTCAATTAACCAAGATTTTTTTGGAAAAATTGAGTCTTTCCAATTTTCTTGTATTTCCCTTCTACATGTGTAATTTTGAAATATGCTATATATTTTAATATTACATGGGCACTATCCAATTTTCTATATATTACAGTAAATACAATGATATATTGAGTTGGTAGATTTGGGGGGGAAACATTTCTATATTACAGATATATAGTTTGATTAAGTAGTTTAAAACATGAGTATTATGACTCAAGATCTTTTTCTACACTTGATTTTATATATATGTATATATATGATATATATATATATATATATATATGCCTCTGAAAAGGATTTTTTAACTTTAACCTCTGAAAACACAGCTTAACTGCAGCCTGTACTTTATGTCTTTTCTACATTAAAGGCCCCTGCTCAATCTGGAGGAGTGCTGGTGGCATAGTGGTTAAACAATGCCTGTTAATCTGGAGGTCAGCAGTCAAAAACCTGGGTTTGCAGGAGAAATCAGAGGTATTCTACTCCTGTAAAGTGCGACAGTCTCAGAAAGTCGCAGGAGCAGTTCCACCCTGCCCTGAAGGCTCGCTGTGAACTGACATGACTCAATAGCTACAAGTTTGGTTGGTTTGGTGTGTACCTTGACCAGAGCTTCTTGTATGGATGCTAACATTATTTGCTTGCAGAGAGATATGGATATTTAAAAAAATCATTTTCCAGGATATAGCTAGTCAATATATAAACACCTAGATAAAGGGATTTTTGTGTGTGGTTAAATCACTGCCTCATGCTGACTCATAAGACAAGGTAGAACTGGCCCTGTAAATTTCCAAGACTGTAGCTGTTGAGGGGGGTAGCACGTCCCTTGGGGCCTCTGATGCTTTTGAAATTTGGATCTGGCAGATTGCAGCCCAATATATAACAACTGTGCCCATAGGGCTCCTATTATGACCATACTAGCTATAAAATAGCTTGTAAAAGGCATTCTTTTATATGCGTGAATTCTTTTATATACATATATATATACATACATGCATATGTTGATTAGAAATTATCTGTCGTTTCAATCCAGAGAAAGTCCTAATACAGGAGGAAGGTACATTTTGTCTGGCAGGTGTCTTGATGGGTCCAAGCATTTCCAGAGAACAGCCTTGGTTCAATCTCGTGTTCTTTCCATCATTAGTGAAATTTTATGTGGAGTAAAATGCATAGTCACAGACATCAGCTTTCATATGAAGGGCCCTTCATATGAACACAATTCAGGGTCATAGGCCTAGTATGACTCTGGCATACTCAGAATTCCTTCAGTATTTATCTAAATAAAAAGAAGATCCTCCACATCATGTTCTCAACATTGTAGACAATATCGCTACAGATTAAGAAAGACTTTTGTGTACAGTATACAATTCTATTCTATAAAGCATTTCAAAATATTTAGCGTTCAATCGGCGGAACTCGGTATTATTGTGTACCCTCATGTTTTGTGTAGACAGCTTTCTTTTGATGACAATTTGACAAATACAACCCATTTTTACCTTAAAAAGACATGACAATAATTTTGTCGGCAGCACAAACCAGGCTTATGTTCTTCATTCTGTTTCAGTACTTGTAGTGTGCAAAGAACTCATTACACTCCTGTGTTCTGTTGGGAGCCATGATGGTGCAATACTTAAGCATTTGTCTGCTAGCTGCTGGGTTCAAGTGTCAAGATAGTCCCTGACTCCCAGAACAAAACACCTAGTGAGCTGCTCCTGTTAACCGCATCGAAGGAAACACTGTGTAGTTTTACTCTCCCCTCTAAGGTCACTGTGGGTCAGATTGACTCAGGGGAACACAATCATAACATCAGTTGGGACCACGACCTTTTTCTTTTACTGCTTTTGTCATTGTTGTTGTTGTTGTTGGGTTTTTTGGTAGATAGTCCCAATGTCTGACCTTCTAGGAATTTAATGTAATTTTAGCTCAATGGTGTTCAGAATTCTGCTATAACAGTGTGAGATGTGATGCTGTTTGAGGAATGAAGGGTTCATCTTTGTGAGGCTTTGAAAATGAGAAGAAAGACATTTCCTATATTTGGAAGTGTCCTGGCGGTGAGCAAAAGGGTAAAGAAAATCACGGCAGAATGCTGTTTGTTCAATTCAAAGACTGTCTGCTATTTTATGGGCCATTTTTATTCTTTGACTGGCTTCCCTGGAGAGATTCAAATAAAGAGGTTTGAAATATACCAGGTTGAAAGGCTGAATATGTCAAGAGTTTGGATCACTGAAGCAAGATCTTCATCTTGCAGCTTAATTTTCTGGCTAGAACATTTTACAAATGAACGGAGACATTCATGGTTACTGCTGCTGCCGGAGACACCAGGAACATCAATGAGTCTCCACGGGGTTCACAATATTTCAGTGCATTGAACATCAATGGGGAAGCCAGTCTGTGGGAGAACGGCGGTTACAAATCTTCCCAAATTTCCAAATTTCTCCCTTCCACAGGAAATTTCTTTTATGCTCCATGGCCTGAGATACTAGCACAGGGAATTGTAAACAGATTTTTGTGGATTATTTTATGCAACCAGGAAACCAGTAGTTTTTCTGCACTAGCTAGATTTTTAAATTGGCAAATCAAAGACTGTATTGATATGTGGCTTTTAAAAACGTATTTATTTCATTTTTTCTGGGGATTCTCAGTGTGAGAATCACAGGATTCTCAGTAGAATGCAAAATAATTGAATTATGTGCTATTTAGCATTTGAGGTGATTCAGTACCCTTTTTAAAAGTAGGTGTTTCATAATAGAGGATACAGCAACTGCCCCAAAGAATCATATCATATTACAATGGTATTATTTCTAGCCCATATTACTTTGCCACCAATTGAGCATGAATGTATTCTCTCATTTAATCTTAACTGATAGCAAGAGTTTATAAACTAGGAAAGCTGAGGTACATTGTTATTCTAGAAATAATGTTTTCTCTAGTATTATTTAGAATAAAGGCAAAATTTTCTATAAGGCTTTTCTGACACTTACCACACTCTGTTCTCAATCATAAAATTTCATTTTTATCATTACAGACTATAATTCTCCTGAATGCTCTGTGTATGTGTTAAGTATTGCTTACCTTCCCTACGATAAAAGCTCTAAGAAAAGAGGACTTCCATTGTCTTTTTCCCATTGTCTCTTTCAATGCCACAGACGCAGTTATATTAATAAGTCCTCAGCTAATGGGCAACGGACAAGTGCTTATTTCCCCCCATCAATTAGTGATATAAAAACATCATGAAGACAATTTAAACTCTATTATCTTAAAATCCTATTTAAAATAGAAATAAAAAAAAACTACCTTGGGCAATGTTAAGATTACTGCCATCATAAAAAAATATATACATACATACATACACATATACATATATTTATATATACACACATATATGTATACTCTAGACTGGCAATAATTCTAGGGGGTTGATGTTTGATTAAAAACTACTGGCTTATTCTGTGAATTGCTGAGAGAATATGCCTCTGAAAATGGGATACTAGGTAAGTGGTTGGCATAAGATGTCTAGCTTCAATCAAATGGACCTTAATATACCTAGCTACAATGTGAATTTCCCTCATCATGTAGCCAGAGAAATGTGTCTAAGCAGATGCCAAAGGCACAAATAAAATAATCTAATTTATATGGTGTGTACATCTACCACATGGCAATCATCTCTTCATGCCAGAAATATGATTTGTTAAAGGGCTACAGAAAAGTGGGTGAAGGGAGACTTCAGTCAATGTGAGACATGGAAAAAATATATATTAACAAGTCTTCATGGGGGAAGGAGGGTTAGGGAGAGGGGGAATGGGCTGATATCAAGGGCTCAAGTAGAAAGAGAATGTTTTGAAAAGGATGGCAAAAAATGTGCTTGACACAATGGATGGATTGTGAAAAGAGCTATATGAGGCCCAAATAAAATTATTTAAAAAGTAATAATATTGAAAGTCTAATTTACTAATGGATCTTCATGATATGCTATCCTCAGCTACATTGATTGTATCAAAATGTCATTTCTATTCAGAATGAGTTTTATGGATGATGGAGAGCTTTAATCTTCCATGTGGGCATCTTTTCTACTTCACCAAGGGACACAGATTAAGGTTAAGATGGGTAATGGTTTTATTTTGGTACTCAAAGATTGACAATATTACCCAAATTGAACAAAACTTCTTCCGCAACAAACTATGTATTGTTTTCTAAAACCGAACAAGTAAAATGGTAGTCTGATGCTTTAGTAGTCTTTAGTCTCTGAATAGTGTATGTCACCTAGATAGAGGTTTATTATTGGTCAGCTTTTTAAAAAATCCTAGATTGCACAAGAGAGTCTCTTTTCTTAATTAATAGTGTGCTTTAGTCAAAAGCTGTTCTTTATCAATAGTGATCTCAGTCATCTGCATAAAAAGAGAAGGGATTTTGATGTCCAAATATATGTCATCCACTAAATATTTTTTACATGCTAACTACAAAGTAACATTTTGTATCTGTCTATTAAGTAGTTCCATGATGGCACAAATGGTTTGTGCTTGACTACTTACCCAAAGGTTCGAGATTCTAGACCACACCTAGGTACTATGGGAGAAACGCAGAAGAATCTCTTTAATATTATAGCCCCATGGACATGGTGTGGGAACCCTATATGACCTCCTCAAGCTTCACAAGGAAGGAGAATGCAACTGCACTCTAGATCAAGGCTGATTGCCACATGCCTTCAAACTCTGTCCTTCTTTACCATGAACAGCACCAACTATTCCTCCCACAATACTTCTCTGTTGATTTTGAAAGTATGTTGCAAAGGCTACAGAGAACTCACAATGCTCACTTCTATGCTATTGTTAAGTGCCATCAAATCTTTCCAGACTTATAATGACCCTTTGCACAGCAAAATGAAACTGCACATTCTTGTGCAAGCCCACAATCATTCTTATGTTTGAGCTTGCTGCTGTAGACATGGTACCAACACATCTTGCTGAGGACCTTCCAATTTTTCATTGCCTCTACTATACTAAGCATGATATCTGTGTCAGGCAACTAATCTGGTATCAATTTGAGGATTAAGAGTGTAGGAGTATTGTCTAGCTTGTCATCCTGGAGGTAGCCAATAAGACCTCTGTGTGTACATGGCCTTCTCCTGAGAATTGCAGAGACACTGTCTCTCTTGGTTCACTTCCTTGGAGATTTTCTACTGAAAATACTCACTTGGAGATTCTCTACTGACAAGACTGACTTCCTGTGAGATATCCCTGAGGAGAAGCCACATGGAGCTACCTAGTGCCCTGAGCCAGACAAGCCATATGCATGCAACCAGAACTCTGAAGCCAGAGGAGCCACTTGGAGACCACTGCCAACACTGAGATGTTTATAGCCCCATTGGATACAAGGGCACTGTAACTTTGTGGCTTATGATTGTCTTGCATTTGGTGTCATTGCATGTGTTTTGTGAGTCTGAAGAAGACTTTATAGACTGGTATCAGACATATAGCTAATATCGGACTTATAGGCTTATACAGTACTGGGTTGGAATGCTTTCTCAATGTACAATTACCTTTACTATAAAACTCTCTATTACATACACATGCATGTTTTTGAATTTGTTTCTCTCTACCTGGACTAACACAATATCTTCTCCAGGAACTTGTCTCTTCTGACATGTCCAATGTACATAAGATGAAGTACATCCATCCTTGCCTCTATGAAGTATTCTAGCTGAACTTCATCCAAAACAGATTTGTTTGTTTGTTTTTTTGGTAGTCCATGGCATTTTCAATATTCAAATGCATCAAATCTATATCTATCTTCCTTATTAATTGTCTAAATTTCACATGCTAAGAGACAATTGAAAAAAGCAAAGCTTAGATCAAACACTTCTTTGTCTTTAAAGTAATTTATTTGCTTTTCAGTACATTTTGTCTTGTACAACAGATCACCCAATGCAATGTGTCCATGGGCCTCTTGGCTGCTGTTTGCATGGGCATTGCTTATTGATACAAGCAAGACAAAATTCTTGACATCTTTGATATTCTCTCCATTTATCATAATGCTACCCATTGACCCAGTTGTGAAGATTTTGGTCTTCTTTACATTGAGTGGTAATCCATAAGGAAGGCAATTCTAGAACTTTACCACCAAGTACATTAAGTTCTCAGTTTCGTCAACCAAGATTGTGTTGTCTGCATAGTGCAGCTTGTTGATTCTGATGTTATTTTCCTCTTCATATCACCCATATTCCCTAATGTTGTTCAACATAAAGACTGAATAAATATGGTGAGATGATGTAACCCTGACACACAACTATCCTGATTTTAAACTGTAGAATATGCCATTATTCTGTTTACAAAACTTCCTCTTGCTCCAAGTACAGAATCTATATGAGGACAATTTGGTATTCTAGACTTCCCATTCTTTTTAAGGCTATCCACAGTTTTTTTAAGATCCTCAGGGTCATATGTCTTAAAATAGTAAATAAAACACAAGTAAACATCTTTCCAATATTCTCTGTTTTAAGTTATGATTCGTAATACGCTTCACATGCATATAATAATTGAATCTTTAAAAAGGAACACCAAAGAAAAGTTCATGCACTTGAATTATGGTCCTGAAGAACAATATTGAATTATTACTGCCAAAAGAAAGAAAACTATCTTGGAAGAAGTGCATTCAGAACACACCTTGGAGGCAATGACAGTGAGACTTAGTTTTACATTTTGGACACATTGTGAAGAGAGATCAGTTCCTTAAAAAAAAAACACCAGGGTTCATTAAATAGAGGAGGAGTGACACAGAGGAAGGCCCTTACAGAGATGGATTGACACAGTGACACCATGGGTTCAAAGAAGAGAACAGTTGTGAGATTAGTGCAGGATGGGCAAGGGTTTTCTTAGTATTGCACAGGGTACCTAGGATGAGAATGGTTCAGTGCCCACACTGCCAACCTATAACAACAATGGCTCTAACAAGGGTATTGCTGACAGAACCTAGCTAGAGGTATCCAATAATCAAAGGGACCTGTTAATGCAGTCAATACATTTTCTTTGGAATAAATCCATGTAACTATGTAGCATAATCCTAGATTCAATAATTTTTAATGACCTGCATGTTATGCAGATAAGTACAAAATATTTCACTTCAGAGAAGTGCAGCACTATATGTAAAAGCAACATCTTGATGTATAATTTTTTGTACTATTTTTAGATCCATGTAACATACAAAAAACGTTATTGGAACATACAAAAGCAGAGTCAGGTAGAGGTTATAAACCTAAAATTTTGAGCTAATCGCCATACAGAATATTTAATAAGTATTTCATAAGTGGAATTAACTCACTTGGAATCTGATGTAATAAAATATGTTTATGTCCTAGATCTGGTTGCTATTCTCAGACTCATTTCCTATGTAGGCAATATACTTTTCTATAGTTCTAAATCAAAGGCATATCAAATAACCTCCCTAACATATGCAGTTTTCATTTGTGCAATATAAAGAAACTATACGATGAGAACTTGTCTTGTTATTGGCTAATTCACTATGTGATCAGTTCCCTCATTTATGAATTAAATAAATCTCTCACACACACCTACTCTATTTACTGCGCAAGAGTGAAGAAAATGATGTGACAACTCTCACTTCTTTGGATACTCACATGAAAAGGAGAATCCAATTCCAATCCAGCCCAAAGCCTATTGCCATAAGGCAGAAATCAGACATGCCTCCAGATCTCACACTTCTTTACTCCATTTGGACAACAATTTTTACTCCATTAGAACTCCACTTCTCTACTAGTTCAATAATCTATTGCAATGGCCTTATAAACCTCATAGACAACACTCAAAATTAAGGGAATTTTGTTTTAGAAAGGGTATGTGTTAGGTTGGGTTCACAAGGGAAAGAAAACCAGACACTTATGATTATATATATATGTATATATAATATATTCTGTATATATATGCAGAACCTAGCTAGAGCTATACCATGATCAAAGGGACCAGTTAATGCAGTTAATACACTTTCTTTGGAATAAACCCATGTGACTATGTAGCATAATCCTAGTTGCAATAATTTGTAATGAACTATAAGTTATGCAGATGAGTACAAAATATTTTACTTCAGAAAAGTGCAGCACTACATTTAAAAACAACACATTATATATATGTGTGTGTGTGTGTGTGTATATATATATATATATATATATATATATATAATGTCTCAAGAAGGAATACAACAGCTAATTAGTCCACACAAGTGTTTAGAGGGCTCAGTTCAACTCACTTTCCTAGAACAGTTAATATACTGAAAGTCCCTCAACTAATCTTGGCTGCTGCTCTGAGGTCAAGGAAGAACACAGTGAAATTTACCCTCAGGCTTCATGAGCAGGGTGGGGAGGCAACAGCAGGAAGATGAGAAGTTGAGGCTTAGCAGAGGAAAGTAGTGGGAGTGTAGCAATGTAGGTCCCAATGAAGGTGACAGGATTCACTAGCAGCATGGAAAAGCAAGTCTGAAGGAGCTTCAGGTGTTAGCAGTGACAAGATCCTCAGGTTGGTTCATTCCACAGGCAGTGCAGAACATGGACAGCACATGGCTAAAGCAAAGGACTAGATCGGACAGCAGTGTGCTGGTCTGACTACCAGGGAGAAAGAGAAAGTGGCTTTACAGAGGTGTTTATCTCAGTAGTACTCTAATAAAGCTGACATCTGATTAAACTCCACCCACGTGTTCCCATGGAAGTCTAATGGGTGCAATAAGCCAAATTATCACAGATTGCAATCACTTTGGGGAGTTGCTAAGATTATGAGTAGAAAAACTGTTTTATGTAATTTTACCTCACCTTGGGGAATAACATTAGAAGTTATCCTTGACAGTACAGTGTTCAAATGAATGAATCTACCTCTTCATTCATAATCCTCTCAAATTGACAAATGATTGTAGAACTATCACATTAGCTTGTGTCATTGTGTGCCACAGGTCAGTAATAAGCCTCCTCTCATCCGGATTCCACAGTCTTCTTCAAATCTTCCAGCTTCTCTACTTACTTGTTCAGCAGATAGCTTGGATAGGTGCGATGAGAGCAGGCAACCCTGAAGCACAACTTTTCTGATTACACACTTGTCACTGTTCCCTTGTTCTCTTTTAACAATTGTCTTTTGATGCACTTACAGTTTCCACAGGAGCACAAGGCAGTATTCTAGGATTACTGTTTTACCACAAGGCTATCCATAGTTTCTTAAGGTCCACAATCGAATGACTTGGCATAGTCAATAAAACACAAATAAACACTTTTTTGGCATTCTCTACTTTCAGCCAAGATCTATCTGTCATCAGCAATCGTATCCCTCATTCTAAGTCCTCTTCTGAATTTGATTTGAACATCTGGCCACTCCCTGTCCGTATACTCCTACAACTATCATTGAATGATCTTCGGCAAAATTTTACTTGCATGTAATAGTAATGATAATTTTCTATCATTTGAGTACCTTTCTTTGGAATGGGTACAAGTATGGATTTCTTCCAGACAATGGGCCAGATAGCTGTCTGCCTAATTCCCTTGCATAGACAAGTAGGTTTTCCAGTGTTGTTTAAGGTTATTGAAGATTTCAATTGGTATTTCACCAACTCCCTGATCCCAATGCTTTCAGTTCAGCAAGAAGTTCTTCATCCAGTATTATTATTTTTGTTTATATTATACGGCTTGTAATGGCTTATTAACCGTTGAGTACTTTGGGGTGGTGATTGTGTGTATTTTTCCTATTTTCTTTGGATACTTTCTGCATCATTCAATAGTTTTCTCAAAGAATCTCTCAATATTGCAACTTGAGACTTGAATTTTTCTTGAGTTCTTTTAGTTTAAGATTTTTTAACCTGTTCTTTTTTTGGTTTTCTAATATCGTCTTTGCATATTTCATTTTAATTATTGACTTTTTCTTATTGTGACGAACTATGAACTTTTCTGTTCAGCACTTTGAATTCATCAATTCTTCAATGTGCCTTTGCTACTTTACAAAAGCAAGTTTCCGTGTTTCTCCTGAGATCCACTTTGATTTTTTTCTTTCCTATCTTTTTAATGACCTTCTCTCTTCTCCATGTGTGATGTTTTGCATGTCATCCCACAGTTCACAAGGTTTTCCATCATTAGCACACAATGTATCAGATCTTTTCTTGAGACTTTCTTACAATTCGGGTGGGATAGCCTTTGTGGCAGCCATGTACTTTTGTGTCATTTTCATGATTGGAAGAGTAGAAGTGGAGTCTAGCCTGTCTTTCTGAAGACAGCCAATGAGACCTCTGTGTCGACATGGCTTTCTTTGGAGAATTCTGGGCAATCTGGCCATATTGGAGATGAAAGACTCACACAACTGAGTCCCCAAGAGACACTCAACTGATGATAAAACACAAGACTCAATCCTTGGGAGACATTGTGGCTGATAAGACACAGGTCTATTGCTGATAGACCTTGAGGCCTGGAAACCAGAAGAACCATAGGAAACCCCTGCCAGCACTGAGATGCTTCCATCGCCACTGCATACACAAGACTCTGCACCGACTGGCCTGTGAGTGTCCTGGTGTCATTGCACAAGCTTCATGAATCTGAAGATTTATAGACTGGTATTGGACATATGGGCTAATATCAGACTTATAACCTTGGACTGGACTGGGTTGGGATGTTTTCTTTATGTACAGTTGCTCTTCTATATAAAACTCTTTCTTATACACATATATGTGTTTATGGATTTGTTTCTCTAGTCTACTAGACTAACACAGTCTTGATGTTGTATTTTATCTTTCATAGGCTTGTTTTAATTTTCTTCGTCATCAACCTGAATTTATTTATGAGCCACTGTAAGTAATTTCTAAACTCAATCAAGGGCCTCATTTTACCAGTAGCTATGGAGTTCCTCCATTGTCTCTTCCACTGGATGTAGTCAGTTTGATTTCTGTGTATTCCATCTGGAGTCCATGAGTACAGTTATCTTTTATGTTGTTGAATAAAGATATTTGCATTGAAGAAGAGTTTAGCCTTTGTAAAATTTTACCGTGCAACCTCTGACTTTGTTTGTATCAACAAGACCATATTTTGCAACTATCATCCGTTTCTCTTTGTTTACAACTTTTGCATTCCAATAGGCAGTAATTCCCAATCAGTATAGAAAGGGGATAAAATTAACATTGCAAGGGTTAGCTGTATCTTAATAGTAAAAGTAACATCCTTGCTTTTTACATCAGGAATCTTAAATTGGATATATACTCTAGGTTGTATTTTTTATGTTCTCATCGGCCTGTTTTAATTTATTTTCAAATTTGAATTTGTATATGGATGATCAATGATCTACTCTGCAGCTAGACCCTGATCTTGTTTCAATGATATTGAGCTATGCCATTGTTGCTGTCTGTAGATATAGTCAATGGGACTCCAGTTTATTCCACATGACAATAAAGGTCTACTGCATAGTTGTTGTTTGTGTTCTTGGAAAAAAGGAATTTGTAATGCAAACAGTATTGCTCTTTCAAATTCCGAACATGATCCCAATTTCATTTCTGTCACCAAAATCAAAATTTTCAATTGCTTATTCTTTTAAAAAATCATTTTATTACAACTCCTATAATAATCTATGCATACATCTGTTGTATGCCAAGCACATTTTTACATTTGTTGCCATCATCATTCTCAAAAGATTTGTTTTCTACTTAAGCCCTCAGTATTAGCCCCTCATTTTCCCCTCCCTCCCCATCGCCCCTTGCTCATTAACCCTTGATAATTTATAAATTATTATTATTTTGGCATATCTTACACTGTCCAAAGTCTCTCTTCACCCACTGCCCTGTTGTCCATACCCCTGGGAGAAGGTCATATGTAGATCCTTATAATCAGTTCCCCCTTTCTACCCCATCTATCCTCTACTCTTCCAGTATCACCACTCTCACTACTGGTCCTGAAGGATCATCTGTTCTGGTTTCCCTATGTTTCCAGTTTCTATATGAAACAGTGTACATCCTCTGGCCAGATTTGTAAAGTAGAATTGGGATCATGATAATAGGGAGGGATAATTCTTTAATAAGAATTAAAGAAAAGTTGCATGTTTCATCAATGTTACACCACACACTGATTGGTTCATTTCTTCCCTGTTTCCCTTCTGTAAGGGGATGTCCATTACCTACAGATGGGCTTCGGTTCCCTAACCTGAACTCCCTCTCATTTGCAATGATTTAAGTTTTAGTTCTCTGATGCCTGATACCTGAGCCCTTCAACACCTCATGGTCTCAAAGGCTGGTGTGCTTCTACCATGTGGGCTTTGTTGCTTCTAAGCTAGATGGCTGCTTGTTTACCTTCAAGCTTTTAAGACCCCAGACACTGTATCTTTTGATAGCTGGTCACCATCAGCTTTCTTCACCACTTTTCCTTGTGCACACATTTGGCTTCAGCAATCATCAGGAAGGTGGGTACACAATAATATGTTTTTTTTGTTCTTTGATGCCTGATGACTGATTCTTTTGCTGATTCTTTTGTATTTCCAAAATTCACATTCCAATTACTAGTCATTATCAATTCCTCTCAATTTAATGTTTGATCAATTTGTGATTAACAGTAGAAGTTGGTAAAAAATCAATTCTCTTCTTACTGAAATAGTGGCTAGTAATTAAATTCAACAGATAGGATTAACTGACATTAATTTAAGGCATAGGCATATCTTCCTATTACTGACAAGTTAGTATTTCAGAATATATCTTGTTTGTTTTTTTGAGGGTGATATTTGTTTTTTAACAAAGAATTTAACACCATCACTATTCAATTGGTCATTTCTGGCAGAGTAGACCACATGATTATCTGATTCAAGATAGCCATTATGAATCCATTTTACTCACAATAGCAAAGATCACAATCTTTTTGCATTCCATTTCATATTCGATGATTGCCACTTTTCCTAGATTGATACATTATGCATTTAATGCTGCTTTCAAGTGTTACCTCTCATTTTGGCGTATGCCTTGTGACCAACGGCATATCATGAAAGCTTTGCTCCATTTATGTCCTCAATATTGAGTCTAATTTAGGGAGCAATTATTTCACAGTAATATTTTGAATTATTTCCATCCTGAGTAATTCAATTTCCACTATTCCTTCAGACATTGCTCTTCATAAGGTTGTCAGTGACTATTATTTCCTATTTCCAATGACTCCATTTTGAAGCTCTTGTGAAATATGTCCTCTCTGGGTGGTCCTGTTTTTATAGGAAATGCCAATGTCACCAATTCCAATATCGGAGATGGTGTCTGTTCAGCGTAGTTCAAGAAAACGAGCTCCCTGGATTGGAAGGCTTGGAAAGTACACAGTGGCTGAAACAATGTACTCTAACAAGCAATTCGATGAGGGTGCAGAGCTGAGAAACATTTTATTCTGTTTTGTATGGAGTAACTATGATTCTTAACTAGCTCAAGAGCACATGAATATAATTACAGTGATCCCTCCACAAAGAAATACTTGATAATTTGGTGTGATAAATTATTTGCTGTCTGTCTCTGTAGTGCTGATTGATCAGCAACAATTCCCTCTGTCCTATACCATATGCCACATCAGCGTTTAATATGTGGGGTGCATTTATCATCCTCTTCAATCTTGGCTGACCTATGACATCCTTTTTCAAAATTAGGAAAAGAAAATGAGAGTATAGTCATTTCAGATTATCCCTATATGAGGCCTGACAGAATCTACTTTGCTAAATTGAAACCACAGGCCAATGTTTAAAAACTCAAATTATCCCACTAGGAAGAGCAGTTCCAAGCCACCATTATACCAATGGCTTGAGCTTTGGCACCAGGCATGAGTGAAGCTGTATTGTACAATCAAACTCCATCCAGTAACCCAGTCTTCTGATTATCTGGGGTACCTTAACGTGGAGCAGAAAAACCCATTTTCAGCACCATCTAAGGACACAGTTGTAAAAAAAAAAGAAGCTATTTTAAGTTATTAAGCTCAGGGATGTATTTTTATGTAAAAGCTCAATGTTGTTAACACTTTTTATGCCTTATGAAAGATTTATGGCTTTCTTCATGGGCATGCTAGTAAAAGGCACTTTATGATAGAATTTTGCTATTGTAGCCCGATAGTGTTAAGGTAGGGAGGAATCTTCTCAGAGAGAATAAAGTTGCTTTTAATGTGTAAAGTGAAAATACATAATCATCATAGGAATATATACAAAGTGTTAGAATTACTTTCACTTTATATTGTCATTCCTCACCATTTTGTGTTGACTGTGTTGGGAGGAAAAAAATATATATATATATATATTTCACAAATGTCTACAATTTAAAAATAGCCATCTAGTTTAACATAGATGACTGTACTTTAATCAAAATTTTGTGTTTAAGTTTTTATCCTATCTTCATAAATATAAGTACAGACACATGTACCCTGAATTCTTTTGTACATAATGTTGTTATGAGTTAGAAATGACTCAAGCTAAGAACACAAAATATGTACATAAGGAACTATATTCTGTGTCCCATGAATTTGGTATTTCTGAAATGCTTGTGTATGACAAAACTTTCCCAAGTTATAATTTTCTATCTCTTTCTAAGGGCAAAGTTTGTTATTTTGATTAAAATATAAAATATGGATCGTGGAAACTATGCTAGAATTGAGCATTGCAACAGAATGCAACTCTTTGAATAGTAATTTTTATTTTATTGGGGCTAGTACAGCTCATATCACAATCCATACATATATCCATTGTGTCAAACACATCTGTACATATGTTGTCCTTATCTTTTACAAAACAGCTTCTTTCAATTTGAGCCCTTGGTTATCAGCTCCACATTTTTGTTTTCATCCTCCCACTCCCTTCCCCATGTCCGCTAGATAATGTATATATTCTGTTTTTTTATTCATATCTTACACCAACCGCTGTCTTCTTTCACCCACTTTTCTGTTGTCCATCCTACTAATTTAATTTAGTAATATAGAAGATAGTTATTTCTCATTAAAATGTTTGTTTATAACTACTTTAATCTTTAAAAATTAATATTATAGTCTTTCCTTACTCTACTATTCTTATACTAGATAACTATTTGAGTGGGAACAGATGAGGGGTATCTAATCTGTCTTAATGTTTACAGATTTTCAAGACACAAGAAACCATATATGGATCTAGTAGCTGCACAACCAAAGAGTAGTTCTTGTCTCTCTAGTAAAGATGCAAGTGAGGTATACTTTCAAGGCTTCACCAGTTAAGAATTAGTACCTTCCCCCCCCCCCCCCCCCCCCCACACACACACACCACGGCTTGATGTGTTAGAGTTGAGTCCCTAGGGAACAATAAAACAGCAATAAATAAATAAATAGATAAATTGAAAAAAGAAAGAAAGAAAAATATGGTTTCCTGAATACTCAGGGGGAGATTATCCTCCGATATAGATATTTGTCTTACATTGTTATATGAGATGAATGAGTTTCAGTTTTGTTGGTGTCATTACAGTGAAATGTTTATTTTTTTAGACAATGATCAACACTAGATAGTGTTAAGTTTCTGATGACATGAAGTGGTTTTTCTTTTTTTTTTTTAATAAACTGTTTTATTGGGAGCTCATACAATGCCCATCATGTTCAGTACATATGTCAATTTTATGCATTACCACATTTGCACACTTGTTGCCATCATCACTCCAGAAACATCCTCCCTCCACTTAGGCCCCCAGTACCAGCTATTTCCCTTCCCTCCCACTCCCCTTCCCCATGGACCCTTAATAACTTACACATTGTTATTACTTTTTCATATTGTACTCCCTTCACCCACTTCACCAATGTCCATACTCCAGAGAGGTCCTATGTAGATCCCTGCAATTGGTCTCCCCCCTTCCACTCCACCCTCCCGGTATCAATTCACCCACCATCTATCCTGAATTCCCCATGTTTTCAGCTCCAGTGTACATCCCCTTGTCTAGCTGGATCTGTAAGGTAGAATTGAGATCGTGATAGTGGGTGGGAGGGAGCATTTGAGAATTAGAGGAAAGGTGCATACCTCATTGTTGTCACACTCTACCTTGACTGGCTCATGTCCTCCCTGTAACACCACTGCGAGGGGAAGTTGCTTCACTTCCTGATAGGCTTGGGTCCACACCACTCAGAACTCCCCCTATTTATGATACAATTTTTAGTTATTTGATGCCTGACACCGGATCCCTTTGACACCTCATAGTGACACAGGAAGGTGTGCTTTTCCATGTGGGTTTTTGTTGCTTCTGTGCTTGATGGCTGCTTACTTACTTTCAAGCCTTTAAGACCCCAGATGCTATATCTTATGAAAGCTGGGCACCATCAACTTTCTTCACCACATTTGCTTATGCACACATTTGTCATCAGCGATCATATCAGGGAGGCGGACACACAATGTTATCATTTTTAGTTCTTAAATCCTGATAACTGATCCTTTCGGCACCTCATGGTCACCGAGGTTAGTTTGCTTCTTTCATGTGTGGGTTTTGTTCCTTCTTGCCGAGATGGCCGCTTGTTTACTTTCGAGCTTTTAAGACCCCAGATGCTAGTTTTTTCCTTGTGAGTTGAGAGGTTGGCAGACCAGATCATATTTTATTCAAGAATTCATAGATATTTTGTCTCACCCCATGGATTACAACCCCCACCATTGAGCATCTGGTATCCTGTGTCCTCCCTGCATTTTTCATTTCTCTTTCTCCTTCTCCCTTAAGTCTCCCTGCCTCCTAAACTTGGTCAGAGCAGACAATGCCCTTTGTTTTCAAAAGGCTCGTTATTCTGAAGAGAACATATGTCTTTATCATTTGCGATAAAATGGAGCTCTGGTGGTGGATTCATTGCTAGAATTAGTTAACAATGTTAACAATTGTCAATTGTAACAATTGTTAATTGTTAATTCTTATTAACAATTAGAATGTCAATTGTGTACAGTCATTTGATTAGTACCAGTCAATAATTCAGGTATTGTGATTTGAGATTGTTATTTTTAGACCTACTTTTGTCTTTTATCGGTGATTTTGTTGATGTTGTTTTTTTGTTTGTATGTTTTTTATGAGACTGAATGTACTAGAAGTCTCAGAGTTTGGGTTTGGCTTTGTTAATGGGAAAAAGGATCCCATGTGCTGATCAAACCGTAAAACAAAAGCAGTAAGAGCTCACAATTGACATGTGAATATAGCAGTATTTAGACATTTTTCACTTCTGTCTTCATCATGATTTTTATTATTTTGTGTTTCTAGTTATTTTTTACAGACAGAAGTTCTTTTGTGAATTCACACATGGGAAAGTTATTTCCATTGAACCCCCAGTGATTGTCAAAACATTCATATGAATTTTTTTCATGGTCTCACCTGAAATCTTAAGTAACACTTTTGAGGTAAATCATTTTAACTCACTATAGAAACTTTTATCCTGGGATGAACTGCCCTTGCATTTTGTGAGACCCTCACTGTTTACAGGAGTAGGACTCATCTCTCTCGATAGTGGTTTCAAACTCCCAACCTTAAGAATTGCAGCCCCATTCATAACCCCTACACCACCAGGACTCCTTTGAGAAATGTCCAGTGGCCAGTAGAAAGAGTCCACATTATAAGGTCCCCAATCCTGCGTGAACTCTGGTGTAATGTATTTCTTGCTGTTATGCTTCTGCGTTGATAATGCAACTC